>CAJHNH020008483.1:37500-202130 GCA_905116865.2 Candidula unifasciata
CCACATTGGGCTGGAAAGTATTGTTATTATTAGGATATTAATGTACATTAGGTTATCATAAGCTGAAGGGAGGGATTAGATCCTTTGCTTATCGCCATTCTTGTCCAGATAACGCCATAACATTTGAACATTACATCATTCTACTAAGTCGACACCCTTTCGCAACACTGATTCATGAACCAACAAACCTGGGCTGGTAATGGTAACTGAATCTATATCATCATGTTGGTATGTACACACGCTAACAATTAAGCCACCGCGACTATGTTGGTGGAAAAAAATGTCACTTAGCTACTTTAGCAACCAACCCAATCTTCTCTGGGTTTTTTTCTTCTTTATATTCTCCAGTGGAAAATACCAAAGGCAGCTCCTTTTGTGTCTTGCTTATTTCATCGTCATCTTCTTCTACTTCTTCTTCCTCTTCGTGTTCACCAGATGTAAAATCCAGCGGAAAGTTCTGGTTGTTCGTCCAATTCTGGACAGCAGACCTGTTCCAAAACTCGGTGTTGCGTGTGCATCCGTTTAACAAATCTAATTTGTATTTAGACTGTTGGTTCCTTGCCTCTCAGGCAGATGCATTCCGATTTTGAAGGAAGCTCCCAATTAGTCGACTCTTACGAAATGCTTTTAGGTAGGCAGTGGGCTATTCTTGTTCTCCCTATAATAGGGCCCCAGAACCCACACGGGGAGTCTTGCTTATTTAATTCGTGTGTGTGTGTTTGTTAATTTTCCATTTATATATTTTCATGCAGCGGTTTATTAGTTTTAACCCATTTCTTCTGCATATGTTTTGAGTCATCGTGCAGCGTGTTTACACAAATTACAGTACACACATTCTTAAATTTCAAATTGCTATACAGATATTAGCATGGGTAGACATGATTTCCAATCTCACATAATCGTCAAAATCCCGGATGATATCTGTGCTCTTGTCCCGCCCATATCATGTAACCAAACCATTAAGGTTTGTCTATCTTCGGCTGTTTTTTGTTTTTTTTTCCTAAACTTTTCTAACTGTCAATGAGTTCCGATATGTATTTCTTTCAGAAGTCCAAAACCCTTGGCTATCTAGGTAGAATGCCTCTTGTTATTAAAAAAAAAATATTAAAAGGTTTTGTCGACGACTGTCTCTATTTATTTTTCTATTCTTGTATTTGATTCGCTGCATGTTTGTTCAAAAACCAAATTACCGATGTCATTTGACTTGTGTAGGATTTTTTGCTTATCGATAAGTCTTAGTATTAGCATATTTAAGTTTCCCGTCCCTTTTAACTGATCGGCCACTTGGCATAAATCTTGTGAATGTTCCTTTTGTGAACCCTACTCTCTTGCATAAATCTGATTGTCCTTGCCTCAGTGATCCCTACTCTCTTGCATAAATCTGATTGTCCTTGTCTCTGTGATCCCTACTCTATTGCATAAATCTGATTGTCCTTGCCTCTGTGATCCCTACTCTCTTGCATAAATCTGATTGTCCTTGCCTCTGTGATCCCTACTCTCTTGGAAAGATCACATGAACGACACATAGTTCCCGGCCACTCAGCTCTGTTCTATTGATCCTGTATCCATTAGTATCCATTATTACATATCACACAAAATAATTTTTGTTTTCCGTATCCTGGGTTCCAACTCGTCACCTTCCAGACACACGGAAGAAGCATTTCTTATTCGAATCTCTGCCGTCTGAACACTCTTTTTCCAGCGCTATCAAATCAATACTTACACGTGGAATGCTTTCTGTCATTACTTTTATCACCTCGTGTGTTTCCCATATTAGCTCTATTGTTTGTGTGTGTCTACCTATGCATAGTCGTAGTTTGTGAAGGATGAATATTGATATCAATATTTAATAGAAACAAAGACTTTTCAACATCTACACTAACACATGAATGGCATGTGAAACACAATCACTCACCTTATATAGTAACATACTAAAACAGCAGCGAGCATCACCCCCATGATTCTGGGTGTAGTACTGTTTGTATGTGCAGTCTGAAATGGGAAAACAAACAGCAGTGGTAGTCAGAGAACATACATACAGAGTATAAGACTAGTCAGAGAACATACATACAGAGCATAAGACTAGTCAGAGAACATACATACAGAGCATAAGACTAGTCAGAGAACATACATACAGAGCATAAGACTAGTCAGAGAACATACATACAGAGCATAAGACTAGTCAGAGAACATACATACAGAGCACAAGACTAGTCAGAGAACATACATACAGAGCATAAGACTAGTCAGAGAACATACATACAGAGCATAAGACTAGTCAGAGAACATACATACAGAGCATAAGACTAGTCAGAGCACATACATACAGAGCATAAGACTAGTCAGAGCACATACATACAGAGCATAAGACTAGTCAGAGAACATACATACAGAGCATAAGACTAGTCAGAGCACATACATACAGAGCATAAGACTAGTCAGAGCACATACATACAGAGCATAAGACTAGTCAGAGCACATACTTGCAGAGCACGAAGGTGAGTAGAACACAGGTTTAGAAATCATGCGAGTAATTAGAACACAGATATGCAGATAATAAAAGTAGTCAGATACAGTCAACAGAACACTGGAGAAGTTAGAACACAGATTTACAGATCATGAGAGAATTCAGAACACAGGCTTAAAGAATTTGAGAGTAGCCAGAACATAGACTTACATATGATAGGAGTAGTCTGAACACAGACTTACAGGATGTGAGAGAAGTCAGATAACAGACTTGCCAGACACGGGTAATCAAAATTCAGAAAATCAGTGCAGTAAAAAAATACGTATGTAATATGAAAGTAGTCAGAAGACTATTTTCTAATCATTATGGTAGCTAGAACATTGAATTACAAAATATAAAAATAATCACGACACCGAATTACAGTACAGGAGACTAGACGGAACGCCGATTTACATAACATGGACACATAAAATGAAGTCAAAATAGAGCATGTAGCATTAAGGTAGTCACAACACCCTTGCAGAACAGTTACATTAGCCAGAACATTAACTTATAGAACATATGGGTAGTCACAACATTGACCGCGTACTTGAGAACATGGGCAAATGTATGTGTGTGAGAAGACTAGGGGTGCTGCAGTCAGGGGGCTTAAACTACTAAAGCCCTACACCAGAAGATTTTTCCGTCCCACATAAAGCGTTTAAGTGGGTTAACAGGTTCCAAATTTATGCATAGAAGTTCTATTTTTATGTATTTATTTATTATTATTACAGATATATTACTGTATTTAGTTACCTTTTAGCACAGTGTCAATATTATTATCTTATTATTATTACGCACTTAAATTGTCATAGGCCCTATCCCTTCACACCCTCTGAAGCACCCCTAATGGTGTCTTTCTGTCTGCCCCTCTGAGATAGACAGAAGCATTTAGACAGACAGAATGGCAAAGGTTTCGATGAATCTATCACAGAATATATTAGCTCCAATGCTCCCGAATGGCAGTATTCCAGCATGCGTTATAAATCTCACGTGACATGTTTTAATCTACTCCATGCCAAAGCTAATGACAGTGAGGGGGTATCACTTTTCAATCTCCGAGCCGCAATACACAAATAACAGTTTGCATTCAGTTTAAGAAGAAAATATAATTTCGATGCTGATTCCAGGTGACGTTGATGGCGGGCTGTGTTCTTTTTTATAATACACAAAAAAGCGCGGGAATTTCCTTTCCGTTATGTCTAATAGATTTTTCTGGGTCGTGTTGATTAGCCAGATCTGTTTAAATGTCGCCTCGTTTATCGTCTGAATCCTTCTTACAATCGATTATATCACATTCGTCTTCGTTATCTGATTTATTGGATGCCTTTTTTTTAAAGTTTCTCGTGTAATTTGTTGTTCTTTCGATCAAATAATGTAGGCTACATTTGTACGTTTTATTTTTACACTTGTTTAGAGTTTGTTTTGTTAGCGGAGTTTCTTTATCGGATGACTAAGCTTCAATCCCTATATATCAGTACTAGATTTAGGTATAAGCTAAACTACAGCTTGTGGCCTCGCAGTCTGCAGGGGTTTCACAAAATTCTTTTCATTCCCTTTGCAAGTGCAATTTTTAAAAGTATTTTCTTAATGTAATTTTCTTTCAATAAATTTTACACCCCAACCCCTTTTCCTCCACCCCCCCCCCCCCCACTAGTTTTTTTTACCAGAAATTGCCTAATTATATTATTAATTTGAGTATATTATTCATCTTCTTGTCGGGAAATCCTGTCCCCATAACAATCTGCCGGTGCAGCAGCCTTGAGGCCTGCTATATGTGATTTCCAAAGTCGTGAAATTTAACAAGCACATCTAGTCCTCGAAACGGCAATTTGTTTCCGAATAATAATGTTGAACATGTGATCTCTTTACATGACAGAGGGGGGTAGGGTAAAGCGAAAACGTATGTGGTATCATTAGAATCCAATGGTTTTTTTTTTGTAGAAATGCCCCTAGAAGACGAGGTTCGAAAGAGGGAGTGTCAGATCTAACCTCACACGAGAGGAGATATAGGAAGGACATGGTAAATGTGATATCATTAGAAACCCCTGCTTTAGGTAAAAATGCCCCAAGAAGTAAGACATCCTGTTTATTATACCAGGACTATGTGTGTCATGGGGTGAGGATGTGAGTTAACTTATTCGGATTTATTATATTAGGTTTTATTATTTATTCAACCACCCCTCCCCCCTTTTTTTTCCCCGAGCCGCCGTGGTCTAGAATCTAGACGCTCAGTTGCGGATAGAAGGTCCTGGGTTCCGTTCCTGAGGGGGCCGGATTTTGTTTATGACTTTGGCTCGACCCAGCCTTCAATGGGTACTAGGTACAGTCCTGAGAAGTAAAGGCGGCTGGCGTGATGCTGACCACATCACCCACCAAGTGCTGTTTGGTCTATAAAATAAAGGACTAGCCCTAAATACCCTATACGCATGAAAGGCGTGGAAAAGTGTTCTTCTACTTTCCCCCCCCCCCCCCCAACTTAATTCCAATCTGACACATTAGAGACGGAATCTATGTCTGTAAGCGACTTTGCGCGTCTTTTAGAATTAAACATTTAAGTTTATGCAATAATTCTTGAGTATTAATCATCCGAAGAATTGTAATATGCTAGTATTTATCTCATTCTGTGTATCCATAGACTGCAACAGTCAGTATCTTAATTCCAATGACGTGGCGGTTATTCACACAGAGCAAGCCATGAATACATCATCAACATTTAGCAAGTCCTTTACAGAGCTTCAGTCCCATAAAGGTCCGCTGAAGGAAACTACATCCATCGCCAACTCTCCCGCCCATGCACTTACCTTATGGCCAGTGCCCATCTCCACACTGGTCGGTCCCTACCGCTCTTGTCCAGTACTCTGCTATCCATTACTGTACCTTCCAAAAGACAGTTGCGTTTGATACGGTTAAAATACTTCTGTTTCCGTGACAAGATTTTGTTCACCAGCCAATCTTTCTTGATGTTCAGATCTTTCAGGATGTCAGTATTCCTTTTCCGTTTGGTACATGCTATTTTACGAATATTTCTATAGCATTTCAACTCAAAAGCCCCTAGTTTCTTCCTTATTGACTGCGAGATAGTCCATGTCTCACATCCGTATATTGCACAGGAAAGATGCAAGCTCTCAATATTCTGACTTTGATTTGTTTAATGGTATTTAACCAAAGACTTAACGTTTCTAAATCTTTGTATTGCTGGGGCCTTCCCCCTTTTAATTTTTTTTCAATAGTCTCCATTGTTGTTTGTTATGGAACCAAAGTTTGTAATATTTTCAGTTTCTTCCTCATTTATTGTTTTGTATAGGCGGAATATAGGTTTATCTGTGGGCATTACATATCCCAATATAAATTTAGGAAAAGATTTTGATTTCGACTCAGTTTGTTTTTTAGTAAGTCGATGCGAACGCTTCGTAATGCCGGGGTGCCGGGTTCGATCTCAGCTGCGAGCCATGCGCATTGCGTTGGTTTCGACAGTGGTATCAGGGTGCCGACCGTCCTGGAAGCAATGGCAAACTACTGGGCGTAAATTTGCCTAGAGAAACCACCCAACAGCCACGGGCTGCTGGGATTGGTTCTGCAACGTCCTGTAAAGGATACCTATGTTTATTTAGAAAGACGTAATTAAATGTTTGAGTCCCGTTACGCTGCTCAGAGGTAGAGCTGTGTCGTCTGCAAACAGTGACTATCATATCTTGAGCTGCAAAAAGGGACGTCCCACAAATATTTTGAGCTGAAAACGGTATATCCCAAAAATATGTTAAGTTGAAAACGGGCCATCCCCCCATATTTTCAGCTGAAAACGGGACATCCCTCTAATATTTTCAGCTGAAAACGGGACATCCCTAGCAAGTCACTTTAACACCGTCGGCTTTTTCTAGTCACCTGAGTAAATGAGTTCATTACTCGCTCGACAGTAGAAGGAAAACCCGAACCACTGCCGCCAAGAAATAAACGAAACAATACGCTCTTTATCAGCAGTCAGCCAACATGCTACAATGAAAATCCCCATCAACACATTTCAGACATTTAAAGGTATCTGAAACTAATCTGATGAGGTCTACAGATGTAACTATATCTGTGTGTTGTTTTCCAGCGTATTTCTACCAACTGGACAACCGGGACACACCTAAAAATCGTGACTGTCCCAGTGAATACGGGACATACCTTATTCGTCTGAATAACGAAATGTGGAAATTGGGTTGCCGCGAATTATAAAGTGGATCATAGCTTTCACAAGTGTGATTATTTTTGATGTTTCTCATTATGCTTTCTGCATATATGCTGGAGAGGTAGAGTGAGAGAATGTATAAAGTTAGTTGCACGTGTTTTACAGGACATTGCGGAACCACCCCCCGCATTTTTTTGGCTGTTGTGGTTTTTCTAGGCAAATTTACGTCTAGTAGTTTGCCATTGCTTTTTAGACGGTCGGCTCTGGATGCCACTGCGAGCCCAATGCAAGGTGGTCCGCTGTCAAATCTTATGCAGCTGGGATCGAACCTGGCATTACGAAGCGCGTTCGCAACGTCTAAGCAAAAGCCACTGAGAGTGTGTATAGTTAATTAAAATGCACTGTTTTTCAATTAGTATCTCCGTATGGGTTCCGGGGCCCAAGTATATTGGGGTGCTGTGGGGGTGGCAGACCCATTGCCCTTTAACAAATATTTCGTAAACGGCTAACAATCAAATTTAATAGGATGGGCCAAAAGGCGCAGATATTGCAGCTCAGCTGTAAACATAACACAGGATGCAAACGGTGACAAAAGAAGAAGAATCTAAAACATTCTGAGCTACGGAGTTTAGTGCTTGGTGCGACCCTGTGAGCTGGGTTTTTCATGTGGAATGTCTTTCATTTGTGCAGGGGTTGTTTCATAGTATTCAAAATGGCCGGTAGCCGGTTTACGTGCGAGCTGGTGAAATACCTTAGGTAATAATTATACGTGTATAGCCAACAAATCGTGCCTGACTTTCCATCAACGACAAACTACATTTCTGGAGGCAGCTGTTGGCTTTGGCGCCTCTAGCAACTGCTATATGCATTTACTGCGTGCGCATATTTCTGGATTATTCAGGGACTGATTATTCACCAGTTTTTCAAATGGTACAGTGATGGACATTTCATTTGATTTGCGCTGGCACAGGAACTGGGCTGGTGTGGGGAAACCCGATTGCAGTAAAGATGAAAGCTGGACTAAGACTAAGACATTTCGCACATCAAATAAATACACTTAAGGTCACGAATGCGACGTAACGATAAGTCAGCTTTAAGCAACAGCTTATACAGGCTAGCAAACTACAATAGCTGCTACCGGATTCTGTCAGCATAAAGTCTTGCCAAGCTAACACATAGACTATACGTAGCAAATAATCCGTCATGAATGTAGTCACGAGAACGCTTCTATTTGACACGTTGGTGATGGTTACTATAATATTTAATATTTTGGTGATGCCTTCATTTGCGGAAATATCCTTTTCAACTGGCAATAGTGAAGTTGTGTGGTTTAAGACATAGTTGTGATTCAACATATTCTTCTTCTTCTTCAGTATTCCGAGCTCTTGAGGTTCACTGCTGCAAAGATTTCACTCGCCTCCAAACATCTCTGTGGTTGGCCTTCTTTTTCCAGTTGGTGACACAAAGTGTTTGCAGGTATGTCTAGACATTATCTCTATATCGTCTTCTTGGTCTGTCTCGGGGTCTACGGCCATTCATTTCCTTTGTGTATACCGTTTTTACTTCTCTGCCATCTGACATTCTTTCAATATGCCCCAACCATTTCAGTCTATTAGCTCCCATGATGCCAGTGATCAATGGTTATTTACATAGATTATGAATTCGGTTGCCGTTTCTCACTTTCTATTCCCCGCTGGTTGCATCTTTGACAGGTCCAAAGATTCGTCGTAAGACTCTGTTTTCAAAAACCTTTAATAAGCCTTCATCTCTTTTAGTAGTGCTCTAAGTTTCAGAACCATATAAAACGACTGATTTTAATCAACGTTTATATATTTTGATCTTGGTGTTGCGGGACAGACACTTTGACTTTAGCAGATGTTAAAGGGTGTAGTATACTTTATTTCCAGATTTATATACTTTTCCTGTCTAGTTTGTATTATGTATTTTGTCTTATCCTGCTTGATAACTAGTCCCATTTTCTGAGCTGATTCTTTTAAGAGAATCAGTGTTTTAACAGGTTCTAGTTTATTTTCTCCAACGATATCAATGCCATGTGCATATCCACGTATTCTTGTAGATTCTCCTATAGCACACTCTTGTTTCAATCTTATAATTTTCTCCAGGACTAAATTGAAAAGAAGTGGGGACAGAGCATCACCTTGCTTTAAAACAGATGTTATTTAAAAAGGGTCTGCCATTTTGCCTTTATATATAACTATTACTATCATGGCTGCAACATTTTAGTGCTGTAAATTAAAAAGAAGTATTCATTAATGCAAAAGGAAGACCTGTGTCACTACATCCAGTATGAGAATGGAGATTGAGGCAGTAACGACAGCTTTAAGATGGCTTGAGAACAGCACAGTTCGACATGTTGTGATTGTCGCAGACTCACAAAGCAGGCTTCGGAAAACTAGTGTCCTGCGATCAGAGTGGTTTTCATCACTCGAAAAGCCCAAGATTAAGAGCACATCGTGGATTTTCTGTCCAGGATAGTTAGATGTGCGAGATGACGAGCAGGCTGATAGAATAGCTGCTGGCGTTCCTCTTTGCGGTGAGCCACCAAATGATAATGTGTGATGAAGGCTCTGTGGCATCAAATGGACATAAAAAGAACAAATAGGGAATCCATACACTGAAAGACTAATTCAACGGAGGGCAAAGGAGGGGAAAACAGAGGTTCTGGGATATCTTCAGCATTAAAGGGGAGATATAGACGGACTTTTAATCAGGTTGCCACTGGTACCACTGGTATATCGACTCTTCATTAATTGCTGAAGAAGGAGACGGAGCACGTGTGCGAGTGTACCGAGTGCGATGTCTATTATTGACTGATTGATTCATTTATTAAAGGAAGACTGACTCCGTTAATCGACACAATTTTTACAGTACAGAGTAACACGCTCTGGAGTACTAGCACAAAACACAGCCGCACTTTGCAGACATGTCTTGTGCGAGAGCAGAAAGCGTCACTACATGGTGAATCTATTGGCTGAGGCAGTTAATGTGGTGAGGCCATGGGTTGAGATTATTACCAGAATTGCTTGCAGTTGTAAAAAAGTCAGGCCACGTCGCTGCTTGCTTGTTTTCTAATTCATTTGGTTCCCTAAACAAGATTAAACGACACATTCAATTTTAATACTGACATAGCTTTCACCAATCTATTTTAAAGACCATTTCTAAGTCGCTTTTGAGCTAAATTGTTGGACAGAACACTTTTAGAAATTGCTTCAAATTTTCCAGGAGAACAATGTTCAATAACAGCATGCATAAAGGTGAATTAAAAAGTGGAGAGAGAAAGAAAAGGAAAGAAGACGCATAAAATACCGGTAGCGGCTTTGGTTTAGGTAAACTTCGGCTGATGGATCACAACTATTTTCTTTTCACACACCGGTTTTTTTTCGGATAATCCGTTCAGTGTTACAGCGGAGTAAGACGTAAGCTCTTCCAAGAAAACTCCCAACTCCAGCTAAAGCCGGTCTTGGCTCTCTCATCTCAATCGATTAACTTGTTTACCCTCCTAATCAAATTAAGGTTTCATTGTGACAATAGAAGATTGTCGCTGAATCAATACTTAGTTGCGTATCCTTTACAGGACGTTGCAGAACCCACCCATCAGCCCCTGGCTGTTGTGTGGTTTCTCTAGGCAAATTTACGTCCAGTAGTTTGCCATTACTTTCTAGACGGTCGGCTCCCTGATACCACTGTCGAAACCAACGTAGGTGTATGGCCCGAGGCTGGTATCGAACCCGGTACCCCGGCATTACGAAGCGTTCGCATCGACATAGCCACAGAGAAGACTGAATCTATATAGAATTGATAATTTTATGGTCTACAACAAACTACGGCAATCTACAGCACATGTAACAGATGTTACTGACGGAACATTTTCATTGACACTCTAAGTGGATTGAAGTAGTACCTCTTTTGTTTGGAGCCGCGTTAGCGCAGTTGATAGGAGGCTCGCTTTCAAATCCGGCTGCGACTTTCTGCAGCAACGTTCGCTGTTCGAAACCGGGCAGTTCCCGGGGTTCACCCAGCCTCTGGGAAATGGGTACCAGAGTTGACACTCTGTGGTGAATGGAGGAACGTCGATGTAGCTACGGAGTAACGTGCGGAAGGCTGACAGTTTCTTATCAGCTGTCCGTACTGGTGGCGGAGCACTTATGGTTTTTAAACGTGTGCAATGACACTGGTTCACATCTCCCGATTTTACCCTTTTTTTTAACGCTTGTTTAAAAAATTTAATAGAGGTGTGAAATTATTTTAAGGACAAATAATTTTGTTTGAATAATTATTTGAAAGAAAATTCGCTGGACAGAATTAGGCTGGCAGGTTGAATAAACAGAAATAATAAATATCTTTTTATCTTAAGAAAAGCGTGCAATTAGTTTTTAAAATAAAATGATTTTTGTTCCGGTAAATGTTTACAGTGTCGGTGTCTATGGCTTAGGCGTTGCGACCCTGCTTCGTAATTCCGAGGTACCGGATTCAATTTCAGCTGCTGGAGATTTGGTAGCAGACCGTGTTGCGTTGATTTTTACAGTGATATCAAGAACCGACCGTTGCAAATTACTTTACGTAAACGTGCTTAGTGAAGTCACCAACAGCCAAACAGTGCTGGGTTTGGGTCTGCAACGTCCAGTAAAGAGACGCTTCTAACTTGAATGTTGAATTAGGAATCGACATCACAGCACTCGAGACACCCCCATAAGAGCTCCGTCCCCATCTTCAGCAGCAAGCGAAGAGTTCTAATTTCGATGGTACCAGTAACTATCAGATTGTGTATCCATATATGTGCATCTAACTTTTATTTGACATCAGTGGCTTTAACGTTGCCAGTCTGACTCGTAATTCCAACATACCGCTATCAAAACCTACTGCTGGCTGCGTGGATTTTCAACGTGGTACGGGCCGGGACTTATTCTTCAGTACCGACTTTGAACAGGAGGTAGGAACTTTGAGCTGTGGTTTACAGCTAGAGTGATATGCGCCCTTTTGACCTAACACACCCGATTTCAGCAACCCCCGAATTCATCGCCTTTTACGACATGAATGTTAGAGGGAGATAGATCTATTCTCCTCCAACCCTTCCACCCTCCCCCCAAACCCCCCCCCCGGCCCAAACCGCCATCCCAAAATGGGATCTCTGGACCCACACGGGGAACTGGAAATATAGAAGGTGGAAGAAAAGATGAAGAATGATGGTTTTTAAACTACTGACCATAAAAGGGCGTCTGAGGCTTGGGTTCGTGAACGCAGTTTCATAATCCTGAAACACACTAAGATCGAAAGTCAGCGCATATAATTTGGTTGCATAACTCTGTGTGTTGATCTCGGCGGCGCTATGTGTTTTGTACCATCCAGTCGGCATCTGTTTCTTAGACGTTGCGAACGCGCTTTATAATACCGGGGTGTCGGGTTCGATCCCAGCTGCAGACGGTTTGTTTTGCGTTGGTTTCGACAGTGGTACCGCAAGCTGACCGTTCTAAAAGTAATGGTCAACTCATCATCATGTAGCAGGTCCTTTGCAGAACGTCGCTCTCACCACAGTCTGCCTGAAAGAAACTCGGTCTCTCGCCAGTTCTCCCGCCTCATGCACTTTCACACTCAAAGAGTCACTTATATCCTGTGCCCATCTTCGTGTCGGTCGGCCCCTGCCCCTCTTTCCTAGTATCATGCCTTCTGCTATATTTTTTTCCAATCCGTCAACTACTGAATGTAAATTTGCCTTAAAAAACCACAACAGCCAAAAAATGCTGGGATTGCTTCTGCAACGTCCTGCAAAGAATACGCAGCTATCTTAACCATTACAAAGGGGGAAAAGAAAAAAAAAAATCAACGGTAAGCCATTCAAATAAAACTGTTTTGTAGAAGACAAGCAGCTATGAAATGTTGAGATTGATTTAAGACTACCTGAATATAACTAAAATGTCTTTGCACTGGAACCCACAGAGGCTAGGGAATAAAGAAAGATGGGAAAGGGAACTAGAGAGTGACATTAAAAAAATGGGGAGGACATGGAGAAAGCGAAGAATAGAACGACTTGGCGTGAGTTGGCTGGGGACGAATGCTCCACTGAGAGCTAGAAAGGCAGAAGTCAAGGACACGCAACAAACTTACTCAAAACAATTTTAGTAAAGGTTTGTTGTAAACGCCCATACCCCATTACATAAACACCCATTCACCACACCCTCCTTTCCTCTATAAATAAACGTACACACACACTGTTGGGGGGGGGGGGGGGGGGGACTGTTTTAACAGCATTATGGATCCTGGCAAAGAGGTGCCTAGACCCCTACGACAACTACTCAGACATTGAATTGTTATTTGTGACAAGTCACGTGACACACCTAGATTAGCATGAGGCACCTATATTGGTGGGACCCCCGACAAGTGCCCAGCGGGCCCAGACAAGACGGCCCTTTTTTGGGAGTACAGAAGACGACGTAACGAATTGAGTGTGGCATTCCAAGAGCCTAGACGACAGCATGCATTACTTGAGCCTCTACTGGACAAGTCTAACAGAAAGGACTCTGCGGTTCTTAATTGTGAATTATGTATCCGAGAATTGAATTAGACGATAAGAAAAAGGAATTGAGAGGGACAGAGAGGAAATTAAACAAATAACAAATAACCTTAGCGTTAAGTGCCCCCCCCCCCCCCCACACACACACACACACACACACACACAAATAACCCGAAAAAAAGGGAATTAACCATTTGTGCGGGAAATAACCACACTGGCATTAAGGGATGTTTTCATACATCTTCTATCTTCTTTTAACCCACCAGGACATTACACAAGCGATAAACACCCGATGACACAAAGTGCCACCATGTAGACGAGGATCACCCGTGGAGAGGTCCCAGAAACCGCGTTCAGCCATTAGATCATATTTATGGCCGGGCTATATTGCGGCACCTGGCAAGAGCCAGAGTAGGGCTTCAAGTAACGAAAATTGCATCCCACAAGATCAGAGACACTGAAAATTATTTGATACGAAGCAATCCATTTATTCGTTACCATATTTTATTGTATTTTTTAGGACGAAATTTTTCGTTTTTTGAAGCCCTACTCTAGTCATTCCTGGAATAGAGAAAAGTAGAAATATGGCAAGCCTTCAGGTAGCATCCCAAAGAAGACATCGTTCGGTCTAAAGCCTTCTAAACAAAATATAAATTGAAACAATAATAGATTTGTGTATGCTTATTATTGTGCTCTCTAGTAACCTAAGAGAAGCAGAAGATAATGATACTGCATGCTATCGAACTTGTCGTAGGAGACGATAGTGTTGCAGAACAACGATGGTGACGCTGATGTCAATGATAAGAGATGTTTAGACTATTGTGTTAATGATGATAAAAATGGGTGATGTTGGTAATAATAAAAGATTATGAAAAACGAAGAATGTTGACGTCAATGTTCAGGGATGTTGATGTTGAAGGATGTTGAGGCTAAAGAATGTTGATGATGAAGGATGTTGATGTAGACTGATGTTAATGTTGAAGGATGTGGATGTTAAAGGAAATTGGTAATCTTGGTAATCTTGGTAATCTTAGTTTCAGCTTCATAACAAACTGGTCACCCCATAGTTGCTCCGCTCCTGTGCCAAAAAAACAAAAAAAACACAGAATGTTGGTCGCAGTCCCTTGTGGAAAGATGGACAGACTGCTGTCTCAACATTTGCGCTAGCATACACACGTATTAAAAGCATACGGTGGCCATCAGAAGTGCTGACACAAACAGTTTGACATTAGAAATGCAGTTCATCATCGACGGTATCAGAAGTCGCCAACAGATCAGCAGTTGCGCACGCGATCAATATTAATCACATAAGGTCACCACAATATTGCGACGACAGAGCACGCGCCATTTTCTGAATCTACAGTTCACAACACCACGTTGATCACAGTCGAAAAACATTCCGAATGAAATCCGCAGCAAAGGAAGTTGATATTGAAGGATGCTGATGTTCAAGGTTGTTGATATTGAAGGATGTTAATGGTGAAGGATGTGGATGTAGACGGATGTTAATGTTGAAGGATGTGGATGTTGATACTGAAGGATGCTGATGTTCAAGGTTGTTGATGTCGAAGGATGTTGATGCTGAAGGATGTTAATGCTAAAGGATGTTGATGTAGACGGATGTTTATGTTGAAGGATGTGGATGTTGAAGGATGTTGATGCTGAAGGATGATGATGTTGACGGATGTTAATGATCAAGCGTGTTGATGTTGACGGATGTTGATGCTGAAGGATGTTGATAAGGATTTGGATGTCAATGTTGAGGGATGTGGTGTCGATGTTGAAGATGTTGATGTTGAAGGATGTTTGTGTCTATATTAAAGGATGTTGAATTTATAGGAAGTTGATGTTGATGGATGTTCATGAATACTAATGCTGAAGGATGATTCTACTGAAGGATTTTGGTGCGTATATTAACGGACGTTAACTTCGACGTTGAAGGAAGTTGATGTTGAAGGATGTTGATGTTGAAGCATGTTACCGTTGACGGATGTTCATTTTGAGGGATGTTCAATGTTAAAAGATGTATATCTTAAAGGATGTCGATGTCGATCCTGTTAAAGGATCTCTAGGATGAAGGATGTCGTTGTTGAAAAATTTTGATGTTGATGGATGTTAATGTAGAAGGATATTCATGGATACTAATGCTGAAGGGCGTTGATGTTAAAAGATGTTGATGTCGTTGTTGAAGGATATCGAAGCTGACGTATGTTGATTTTGAAGTGTGTTGATATCGATGTTGAAAAATATTGATGTTGTATGGTGTTGAAGTTGAAGGTTGTTGAGGCTGAATGATTTGGGTTTAATGTTGAGGGATGTTGGTGTCGATGTTGAAAAATGTTGATGCTGAAGGATGTTGATGCTCAAGGATGTTGATGCTGAAGGATGTTGTTGCTGAAGGATTTGGATGTTAATGTTGAGGAATGTTGGTGTCGATGTTGAAGAATGTTGATGCTGAAGGATGTTGATGCTGAAGGATTTGGATGTTAATGTTAAGAAATGTTGGTGTCGATGTTGAAGAATGCTGATGCTGAAGGATGTTGATGCTGAAGGATGTTGATGCTGAAGGATTTGGATGTTAATGTTGAGGAATATTGGTTTCGATGTTGAAGAATGTTGATGCTGAAGGATGTTGATGCTGAAAGATGATGCTTAAGGATTTGGATGTTAATGTTGAGGAATGTTGGTGCCGATATTGAAGAATGTTGATGCTGAAAGATGTTGATGCTGAAAGATGTTGATGCTGAAGGATTTGGATGTTAATGTTGAGGAATATTGGTTTCGATGTTGAAGAATATTGATGCTGAAAGATGTTGATGCTGAAAGATGTTGATGCTGAAGGATTTGGATGTTAATGTTGAGGAATGTTGGTGCCGATGTTGAAGGATGTTGATGCTGAAGGCTGTTGATGCTGAAGGATTTGGATGTCAATGTTGAGGGATGTGGTGTCGATGTTGAAGAATGTTGATGCTGAAAGATGTTGATGCTGAAGGATTTCGATGTTAATGGTGATAGATGTTGGTGTCGATTTTGAAGAATGTTGGTGATAAAAGATGTTGATGTTGACGGAAATCGATGTTAACGATGATACAGGTTGATGTTACTATTGACAAAGGATGATAATGTCAATGATAAGGGATGATTAATCTGATTATAATAAAGTTTAGTTACGAAGAGTGATGACGAAGAAGATGAAGGGTGATCATAGTGATGCTGAATTGTAATAATTGCGATGAATAAAGACTATAATAAAAGATTACAATTATGATAATCAAAGATGATAGTGACGATAATGAAAAATAATGATGTCGAAAATAATAAAGATAGTTTTATCTCTTCGCGTGGGTTCCGGGGACCCAATGTGGGTGAACAAGAATAGATGTATTCCTACCCAAAAGCATGTCGATAAAGTTGACTAATTGAGAGCCTCCTTCGAAGTCGAAGTGCATCTGCCAGCACGGCAAGGTACCAACAGTCTGCATACAAGAGAGTCAGATCTGTGAAACGTAACTGCACGCATCACTCAGATTTTGGAACTGGACAAGAGTCCAGAAGCGGATGAAGAACCAGAACTTTAAACCGGAGTTAAAACCCGTTTCACTCAAAGAAGAAGAATGACAATGAAAGATATTGATGAAAAATGATAATGACAATGGTAATAATGATGATGACGGAAGTTGGCGATGATGCAGGAGATTATAACTATGAGGAATGATCATTGCTGTAAAAATAGCGATAATAATAATGATAACGATGATGAAGTGTGATAATAATGTTGCTGATGACACTGAAGATGAAAGATAATGATGAAGGACGATAATAAAGACAGTGAATAGTGATCGTAATGATAATAATAATGTAAGTTAAAGAAGATTGTGGAGCTGAAGATGATAATAACGATGAAGAATGATGATAATAATGATTAAGTCAAACGATAATATCAAGATGAAGAAAGATGACTACGATAACGATGAAGATGATAAAGGGTTACTGCAAATTGTGAGGCACCTTTTTACACAGTATCAATGGCCTTAATTCTCTTTGTGTGACATAGGGTTAGTCTATGTTCCCATCTGCTTAGGCCTGTCTTGAGGCTCGTTATGGTCATTAGTCTTTAATCGTCAACCCATATGAGATGCAATTTTTAGTTGTTTTGAAGTCCCACCCTGGCTTTTGCAGGAGGCCCTAAATATATCCGGCCTTAAATATGGCCTAAGGGCTGAAAGAGTTTCCAGTACCTCTCCACGGGTGATCCTCAACCGCATGGTGTCACTTTGTGTCACCGGGTGTTTATCACTTGTGTGATGTCCTGGTGGCGTACAATCTACCTACCTAACTTACTGTGATGTTTTATCAGGTTTCATAATTCCAGTGTTGGCTGAAACTTGTGTCTGCTGTGCACTGAGCCTGCCCTCCAGGGATGAAATGCTAATCTTCAGTTTGGGTAGAGTGTACGGTCGGGTAGAGAGGCGGCACAGGGTCGTCGGCTTGTAGGCCTGGTGGACTTGAGACGCTGGAAGTTAAAACCTTTCGAGTTTTATATCTGGCAGGTGCCACAGAAGGCGAGTGAAAGGCGGAGACAGAGAAAGAGACAGACATACTGAGAGGGAGAGACATACACATATTGAGAGACAGAAACGGCTAGCCAGAGAAACGTATGTAAGACATAAAGTACAAGACACGATGAGGTAGTTAGAGAAAGAGGCAGACGAGAAACGAAGGCATTGACATAAAGAGAGACCGACAAATGGAGGGATATATATATATATATATATATATATATATATATATATATATATGTGTGTGTGTGTGTGTGTGTGTGTGTGTGTGTGTGTGTGTGTATTAGGCCTGTATCGAATGGTGATTTTCACTATTCGGCCGAATAAGAATAGCGGGACCAACTATTCGGCCGAATACGAATACGAATCAGATGCCTTGCCGACTGGCGTAGGCGATTATACCTCGCCACAATTTGCGATCTCCTGCAGCATGTATCAGTTCGTGTGCCGACACACCTCCATGCCATGCTACAAGACTGTCAAGAATCTTCTCTCGTTGTCTTCCTCTATCACTCCTTCCACAGATCTTTCCAGTGGTCACAACCAGTTCCATTTTCCCTGTTCTCCTAACATGGCCGAAAAATGATGACTGTCTCCTTCTGATGTCTGTGATTAGTTGTCTTCGGGCTCCCGCCTCTTTCAAAACCTCTTGGTTGCTTGTCCAAGGTATTTTAAGCATTGTTCTGCAAAACCACATCTCTGAGGCCTCAATAATGTTTTAAAAAACAGTGCCGATTTTATATTCAGTTGTCTTTAATGAGTCTGATGAAAGTGTTTGGATGAATTTGATATTATATCCTTTTTATTTTTATTTTTAGAAATTCTCTCCATCATAAATGACTCTCCATGAAGAGATATAGCTTCGCGTTCAAAGATTTCTTAACCTTCATGTGCAAAATCAGAATCATTGCATTCCAGATGACTCTTTAATTTGGACGGAACCAAACAGTCGTTAGGAACACTTCTATGCCAGTTTGTGTATTGTCCTTCCGGTGCCTGTTCGTTCCCAACCGAAACAAAGCCAAACAGGAAAGAATGCAGCCAAATTCGCATTTAAATCATCGTTAGCTCGGCCGTTCGTTTGATGTAATTTAAACGCACCTTCACATTCTCGTTAGCAATATCATCAAATTTGATTTGGGCAAAGACACCCTATAAGAACCCCAAAAAATGCATGATCTCTCTCTCTCTTTCTCTCTCTTTCTCTCTCTCTCTCTCTCTCACACACACACACACACAGACACACACACACACACACACACACAAGCAACAACAAAAAAGAACGCATTGCCTTTAAATATGAGTGCTTACTTGACGAGGCTAACAGTTACTATTGTACAGACTACATTTTTGTGTGAAACAAGCGAAACAAATTGTTTTCGACAGTGGCGAAGAAAGACAATTCAAATTTTAACTCTCAAGTCTCTTCATGCCTTCTTTAATAATGTCACAATTTATAGCCGACTTTTCTTGATTTTCGCCACGGCACCCCTAGCATACTCACCCAGTTTGAGAACGTCTGCGGTAATGCCTCGATCGAGTCAGCAGGCAAAGACCTTGCCAGCTGCTGTACCACGCAACCGGGTCGCAGTTTCCCCCGCTACGACAGACTTAGGCAACAGCAACTATTGTGTTAATGAGAGAGTTATTTCAGTCCATCGCAGTGTATGCAGAAACGGGTGTAACCACTATTCGTATTCGCAAGTATCCGGCCGAATACCGAATAGTTATTAGGTCCACTATTCAGATCCGAAGCGAATACGAATCGAAAATTCGGTACAGCCCTAGTATATATATATATATATATATATATATATATATATATATATATATATATATATATATATATATATATATAGAGAGAGAGAGAGAGAGAGAGAGAGAGTAATTTTAAGTTTTGAGATTTTGAACAACAGATCAACATCATGGTACACGGGTGTAACCCATAAATGCTCCGTTCTTCTTCTAACTCAAGTCTGAGTCCGAAGAAGTTCAGCACAGTACACAGGCTCTGTAGCGCCGACGAAGATCCTGAAATACTTTGGGTATATTTTTAACTCCGAATTTGGCCCAGGCAGTGCCGTCTTTTGTATTTCCAACTGTCAAGGGATTTTTTTACGTGCGCAGTAATGCACACTTACGTTCGATCTTACTACCCAGAGAGAGAGAGAGAGAGAGAGAGAGAGAGAGAGAGAGAGAGAGAGAGAGAGAGACCCAGAGGCCTACAGAGAGCGACGAAGTCAACGCTGTTTCAAACTTGTTGACAAACCTCCTGCTGTGGACATTTACGCTGTGGTCAGTTTGGCTCCAGCCGCGCCCTCGCCCAGATAACGAGTAAATTCTGAGCTTTTGGCTTCCCTCCCGAAAATAATCGCCCATTACTGGAATCTGTTAATCTTAACGTGTCCAATTCTCCACATACATTCCGATTCCGTAGTTCACTGATGCGTGAATTCTGTAAGTTTGCATCCTCTCCAACTTATCTGTGCCAACAAACACGCTGAAAGCCAGTTAGTCATCATGTTGTCTTGTTTTGAACATATATACGTGATTTTTATTGCGTTTGTTAATTTGCTCTGTTTTCCTAATGTCCAGCTAACTGTCGGCAATATTTGAACCAAACATCTGTAGGATTTATTGGGATACATCAAAATGTGAGAAGAGCGACGAATTTGAGGGAAATATGATAGACCCCTGACAGTGTGAGATCATTTCATCGATTTTTAAATATAGATATTCAGGACAGTGGGAGATAAGAAAGTCGATTCCCAAATGCGGGCTAGCGGAAATCAGCTGAAAGCAAACATTAGACAATTTGAAAATCTCTGTTCCGAATTTAAGGTTTGAATTTGGAAAGGAAAGTTCGTCATTTCTATACATTAAATACAAATACGTGGCACTACATTGGCTACTGTATCTTTCACACATCTGGAATAGCAGCAGGGTCGTATTTAGACTTGATGCAGCTTTAGAAAGCCGAGAGTCCCTACCTTTTTAAATTATATCACCTAATCTCAGAAAACTGTAACATACTTGTATAGTAAAAAGTGAAGATGCCTTTTCGCGCCTTTAGACTATGGGAAGAGCATCTATATTTATTTTAGACCTAGGTAGGTGATGTGGTCAGCATTGCGCCGGTCGTCTTTATTTCCCCAGGATTTACATCCTGGTACAAATTTTAGGCTGGGTCAACCTGCGACGACCCATACAATGATACAAATCCATGCAGCCAACAGTGGGTTTCGATCGTGGTACGTCGGAATTACGAGTCGGACTCGCAATGCCTAAGCCACGGAGTTAATGTGAGTTAA
Source organism: Candidula unifasciata (assembly GCA_905116865.2). NCBI lineage: Eukaryota > Metazoa > Mollusca > Gastropoda > Stylommatophora > Geomitridae > Candidula > Candidula unifasciata. Next base: position 58,577 of record CAJHNH020008483.1, read on the forward strand.
TATGACGTGGAAGTTTAAGCATATCAAGCTGCTTCATTTATGCAATTCAAATAGGCTAGAACAGGTTAAAATAACTAAAAGCCTGAGATAATACCCAACATAATATTAATAAATTGGAAAATATGCTGGGATATTACACACAAAGACACACACAGACACAAATACACACACACACACACAGATACATACACACATATATCATCATCATCATCATCATCATCATCATCAGGTGCCTTACTGCTGGCGTGGGGGATCATGCCTATCCCCAATTTGCGATCTCCTGCAGCATGTATCAATTCGTGTGCTGACACACCTCCATGCCCTGCAACAAGACTGTCAAGAATCTTCTCTCGTTGTCTTCCTCTATCCCGCCTTTCACAGATCTTTCCAGTGGTCACAGTATGTTCCATTTTCCCTCTTCTCATAACATGGCTGAAAAATGATGACCGTCTCCTTCTGTCTGTGATGTTGTCTTCGGGCTCCCGCCTCTTTCAAAACCTCTTGGTTGCTCTTTTTTGGCTGTCCAGTGTATTTTACGCATTCTTCTGTAAAATCACATCTCTGAGGCCTCAAGAAATTGTTTGGCCTGTCAACTGATTGTTCAGGATTCACAGCATTATGTTAAAGCTGGATGTACGTAGCAAGCACGAATTCTTTTTCTAACTCTCAATGACAAGGATATATTGCATAAGATGTTCTTCCTTTTATAAAATGCAGATGTTTCTTATCTCAGTGATGCATCTTCCATCTGATGTTATCCATGTGCCCAGATACTTAAATTTCTGTACTTGTCCCAAAATAACGCCACTGACTTTTATTACACATTTAGGAATAATTCGTTTCTTTGATACCACCATTACTTCTGTCTTCCCATTATTCAGACTGAGACCCATTCTTCCGTTTTCTACTCGAACAATGTCTATCATTTCCTGTAGTTCGTTCTGACTTGTTGCCATAAAGACTGTGTCATTAGCATAAGGTAAATTGTTTATTTTGTGCACACCAACCAAAAATCCAGCTGACAACATAACCCATCTTGTGCCGATTTGTCTATAAATATATAGGTCTAGCCCTATATGCCCTATATGCAAAAAGGCGTAGAAAAGGATCCATTACTTTTTTTTCTACTTTTTACAGACATCTAAAGAACAGACACGATGAAATATTTTAACGTGGCCTTTAATAGATGCGTGTCGTTTTCAGGAAAGGTCTTAAGCACTGAATGTGAGTGCAGATGTTGATATTGAAAAAGTGTTACCATGCTTTCTATATAAGGGCCTCGTCTTAAGCTTCATCGACCTCGTTCTGGGCCTTCTCACTGTCAGCAAGCCCCCTCTGAAAGATTGGTGCGAATACAAAATGAGGCTATGCAGTGATGAAGCGTTCAAGGCGTTCATAGAGGTACCAGGGATGTTCACCCACTGTAAAACTCTGTTGATGACGTAAAATGAGAGCTTATCCTGGATAGTGGAAGCAGAAAATATAATCCAACAGTTATGTGATTTGGAGAAGCGCAGATATGAAAAATAATAGATGGATACACAGGTGGACATGTGTGAATACTCTAAGGTTGTCATCAAACTGGGGATGCATTCCAGAAACCAGAATTCCGTCACAATTGACAACGAGATAAAGGCAGTGATAGATTAGCGTTCACGTTTAGCAGGCATCAGCATCCGTGGGTCCGTGAAACAAGGGTCCATGCAGCAAAGTAGTCACCGCATAAAGGATAGCAAAACAATTAAACGGGATAGTGGTGCTTACCACGCAACTATGTCACGCATGATTGATAAATTGTTACCGGCTTCTCGTGGGAAACGTCAGTAGATGATGGCTATTGCATCGGAAAACTGTGCACGTTTGGGAATGGCCAATATTCAGTGACATTGATTTGATAATATAATAAAGAAGCTAAAGATTTTTTTTTTTTTTCAAACTGCTTTCACACTGTTGGCTTACTGCGCATAATATAAAGGACCATTCTTGCGCCAGAGAAAGATTTTAGTAACGAGGATTTTCGGAATTAAAAATATATAATGGCTAAAACCACGTGTCGGGGTCTGGACGTTCAGGAGTCTCTCTATCTTATATAGTAAAGTAAAGATCCCTTTTCACGCCTTTAGGCGCATCGGGTATATGGGAAGAGCGTCCAAATTGTTTTCAGACCATCGGCACTAGGTCTCTACTTCCCCGGGACATACATCCTGGTACCCATTTTAGGCTGGGTCGACCGCGACGCCACAAACCACGATACAAATCTACGCAGCCAGCAGTGGGTTTCGATCGTAGTATGTTGGAATAACGAGTCGGACTCGTAACGCCTAAGCCATGGACGACGCTTCTATCATATATATAACACATAAATATTCCATGTATTTTGCAAAACCACCCATATTATTTCAGGTGTATTTAGAACTATTTGCCAGTCAGCACATACCAACAATGATGATTATTATTATTAATACTGTCACAGAAACAATCTCCAGTATGGTTGGTTGTAAAGTTCCTTAAAAAAAAACTTTCAGTTCTTTGAGGAAAACTTACAAGCCCCACCTCATCATTTTTTTTTTTTTTTTTTTTTTGCGTCGGCGCCCCGGCCTGGAAGAAATATAGAGATAAAAAAAAGGCAATAAAAGCACGGAGAAAGAAAGACAGAAATGTAATCAAATGTAACTTACCTTAGGAAACCAGGAAAGCCCTCGCCTACAGTGTCGAATTTTTTTTCTTTAATTACATGCAATACATTGTTCTTGTATTTTCAGTTTTGTAAACTTGAGAAAAAAAATGTCTCGAAAAGTTAGGGGGAAACAATCGCATTCATTTATGACCTGTTGCTTCTGACATCTGAACAGTTTCTTTGGGAAACCTCAAAAGTTCACGAATGCTATGAAGTCTGCCCAGAAAGTCTAAAGCATGAAATGTTGAAGCGGGAGCTTTCCAGCCGCGGCTACTTTCTACAAAAGTGATTGGCCGTGTCTGGAGTTACCCCGAGTTTATATGTGACGACCAGCCGCTGGCCAAACAATGAGGCCAGATTGTGCGGCTTTGGTTGTGGGACGTGTGTGGTACATGCTTGGAGCTTCTGTCGCCAGATATGTTGGTAGGGTTTGGGTAGTTAAGCGCTTAGTGAAAGTTAACTTGAATTTATGGGTTGGCTATGTCCCCTAAGAGAGAGAGAGAGAGAGGGTGGGGGGGGGGAGAGAAAGAAAGAGAGAGAGAGGGGAGGAAAAGTTTAGAAATGGGAGGAGAAATAGAAACTACTTAGAACGAAAGAGGAAAAAAAAATTGGGGGGGGTGCGGAAAATGAGGAGAGAAAAAAGAAAAAAATTGTGGAGGGAGTAAAGAAAAGAAGAAAAATTGAAAAGGCAGATATGTGAAAGTGTGATTCAGAAACATATGGACATATGGTAAGGGGATATATATATATATATATATATATATATATATATATATATATATATATATATATATATATATATATATATATATACGTATAAGGGGGAGGGGTGACAGAGATAAAAATGAGAGAGGTCCGTTTTATTTCTCGTTGCTTGTCACTATAAGGCAACTTTAAAACCAGTCTGAAATTATTTTGTTCTACGTTTATCATCGTCATCGTTAAGCGGCGTGGGGAGAACCAGTTTGCTGTTGACATTCCGCGTAGATGTAGATCCTCATTGTCGTCAGTAATTTCCAACAACGACCTCTTACTTTTACATCAGATCTTTTCTGGTGTAGCGCCTGTGTTGGTAGTTGTTGTGGCTGCATTCTAGTGAGATAGCCAAACCATTTGATATTATATATCTTACTGAATTTGGTGCATGGTGTTGTTTCCACAGTCTTCTGTCCGAAAGTATCTTTTCTCAGTTGTTTCAGATGGTTAGGTTGGCAGCTTTCCTCCGGCATCTCATTTCACAGGTGTTCATTTCACGTAGGTTAGCCACTTGTAATGTCTAAGTTTGGTACTGGTATCATAATGTAAGCATGAATATGCTGCTTACAATCTTCTTCGTCCAAAATAGGCAGGAGACGGTTGAGGCAGCACTTGATCTTGAGGATGCCTTCAGTAAAGTCAGATATATTTTGATATCTGCGCTCATAGAGAAGAGAGTGTTTCCCTGGCTAGAGACCTGGGTAGCAACTGTCCTGCATTCACGTATGGTTGCCCTTCGCCTGGGTACATGGACCTCAGAACCATGTAGCATCACCCGGGACAATCCCTAGTTCTGCAATATTGCCGGTGGTCTTCAATATGTATTCAACAAGATTGCATTACTTGAAGCACCCGGTGATAGAAGGTTATTGACATTGATGATCTTCTTGCATATAGGCAGGAAAGTAATAGACAACAGACAGCCTAAGAGCTACAGGCGACTGTAGATAAAGAGACTGACTGTGTTCAGAGATGGATTCTGTAATGAACTCAGAAAAGGCGACTGTTTTATGGTGCTTTCTAAACGAAAAAAAAAATTGTAAGAGCTAATGTAAGAGCTAGTGTTTCAAACGACAAAACTAATGCCAGAAACATCAAAAGAGAAAGCAAACTGGGGTACATGGGTATCATTTTCGATTGCCTGTCCTTCAAGGATCAAGTGGAGGCAGTTGCGGTAAAAGCCGAAAAGGACTCAATGCACTCATTGAGATTATGGCAGCAATTGACATGGAACAAAGAATGAGGTTCACAATGTTCCAGCACGTGATCCTGTCGCTGATCTATTACGAACTTGGAATGCTAACCGTATCAACGAGTCAGCTAATCAAACTTGAACGTATACAGAATGAAGCCATGCGAGTAATTTTGGGATGTACAAGAGACACCCCGGTTGTATGTACAGTACATACTTGCACTGCCTACTATTGCAGACAGGCTCAAAGTTTTGCAAGCAAAGTCATATCTCAGAGCAGCTGCAGACATGAAGCACCTTCTACACGAAGCCTTAGTTAAAGTTAAGGGCCACAGACTGAAGAGAGGAAAGTCTTAGATGGCGCAAGCTGAAAGCGCAATCAGACATGTGTGCAGGCTTGATGAATTTGTTCGTGGAGAGGAGTGGTTCAAAATGTCCGATCAAGAATCAGACTTGCGTAGGGTTCTAATCACTTTAGGTCGTGAGTGCAGAGACTCGCCAGCTGGTGCTGCACAATCAGAAATTCAACAAATGATTCATGATACCTCCCACCCAGCTGATGTGATTATCTATACAGGTGGCTCTGTGTTGAGAGGTAGGCGAAGTGCATAAGGGTTCTTAGCAAAAGCGAATGGACGTCACTTAGTGCATCACAGCCTGCCATATGATAACACGATGTCTTGTTTGATAATGGAGGTGAAGGCAGTCACTGCGGCCTTCCGCTGGATTGAGAATTAGCTGTACACACGTCGTAATTGTAACTGACTCACAGAGTATGTTGATAAAGGTGGAGACAGATATGTTCCGTACAGAGTGACAATCATCGCTTCAAAGGTACCGGGTAGTTAGCGTAGTCTGTCTGTCTGTCTGTCTGTCTGTCTGTCTGTCTGTCTGTCTGTCTGTCTGTCTGTCTGTCTGTCTGTCTGTCTGTCTGTCTGTCTGTCTGTCTGTCTGTCTGCCTGCCTGCCTGCCTGCCTGCCTGTCTGTCTGTCTGTCTGTCTGTCTGTCTGTCTGTCTGTCTGTCTGTCTGTCTGTCTGTCTGTCTGTCTGTCTGTCTGTCTGTCTGTCTGTCTGTCTGTCTGTCTGTCTGTCTGTCTGCCTGCCTGCCTGCCTGCCTGCCTGCCCGCCTGTCTGTCTGTCTGTCTGTCTGTCTGTCTGTCTGTCTGTCTGTCTGTCTGTCTGTCTGTCTGTCTGTCTGTCTGTCTGTATGTCTGTCTGTCTGTCTGTCTGTCTGCCTGCCTGCCTGCCTGCCTGCCTGCCTGCCTGCCTGCCTGCCTGCCTGCCTGCCTGCCTGCCTGCCTGCCTGTCTGTCTGTCTGTCTGTCTGTCTGTGCGCCATCTAACCATGCACAGAAGATATCTCTTTTCAAGTATTTGCATAAATAATATTTCAAATTTTTTTCGAGACATATTTTCATCTGTATTTGTCATTCAGCACAGTGTTGTTATAATTATTATCACCCTGTTTAGCAAAGCTTAGACCACTTGAGGCCCTCACCTCATTAAATGTGTAAGGGGATTGCCATCACTAACGACACCCCCACCAGCTAGTTGTCTTTGGGTCGTCATCCCTACAGCTGACCCCCACCAGCTAGTTGTCTTTGGGTCGTCATCCCTACAGCTGACCTCCAACAGCTAGTTGTCTTTGGGTCTTCATCCATACAGCTGACCCCCACCAGCTAGTTGTCTTTGGGTCGTCATCCCTACAGCTGACCCCCAACAGCTAGTTGTCTTTGGGTCGTCATCCCTACAGCTGACCCCCACCAGCAAGTTGTCTTTGGGACGTCATCCCTACAGCTTACCCCCAACAGCTAGTTGTCTTTGGGTCGTCATCCCTACAGCTGACCCCCACCAGCAAGTTGTCTTTGGGTCGTCATCCCTACAGCTGACCGCCACGACTTTCATCAATGCTTGGATTTAACAGCTATCGTAATCAACAGAATAACTTATTCAGTATTGGTCCCGCAACTTAGAAGCTCGGGAGTATAATAATAATAATAATAATACGTTTTTTCTTACTACACATATAAACAAGGCTTGCACCCATCTCCCCCCCCACCTGGGTCCTATAATATTACTGTGGGGTAATGTTTTCTCTGTTGGTATTTTCTCTTGGTATTCAATCTGGCTCTAACCCTATTCAGAACACACTTTTGAACATCTATGTTAGCTTGCGGTTCTTATGTTTACTGGTTCCGGTAGAACGTGGAAGTTTCTGATAGTAGCCAACTAGCTCGGTCTCTTACGAGATACGCCTGGCCAAACTAGTACACAATCGAGACACAAGGGCACAAAATAAACCAGACCACAAATGTAACCGGTATCTGTTGGCAGCTCACCAACAGCAGATTGAACACGGTTAAGTTTTAATGGAACTGGAAGTGGTTCTCTAATCTGAAATCATTAAATTCTTGTCCTAGCCCTGCCCGCTCTCCCTAATATCTGCTCCGGTCATTACATTCTTTCCTAGCCATGTCCACTATTGATAATTCGCCGCCCCCCCCCCCCCCCACCACCACCACCACCCCCACGCCCAGCTCTCATCTTCAACTTTAATAAGAGAACCTCCAAAGTGTACTCCTAGATAACACAATCAACGGTAGACAAATAAGAACATGCCAACTTACATAGATCTGCCATGCGTTTGACAGTTCTGTTCTTCCCGTAGACATCTCCATCAGTTTGAAAAAAGCAGAGATAATATGTGTCCCCTGAGTGGTAATATTCCGAAATATAACAATTTCCCTCCATTATGGCGTCCACTTTGCCAGTGGAAAATTCTTACAGAAAAAGCTTTTTCGTGGTCCCCAGAGACACGGCTGCACCTCAAATATACAAGTGCATTGTCAAACAAGAAACATCAGGGTAATATAACAAACAGCCACGTGGGACCCAGGGCTGGGTTAAACAACCAACTGCCAATTAATTATTTTTTTGTAAAATGGAAAACAAGGCTGAGAAGCGATAAATTAAACAGTCTTGCAGTTATTACTACATTGACCACCGGATCGCCCACTGGCTGGTCGGTAGACGGTTTCGTCGCCTGACGGGACAGTATTTGGGTCTCTCTCCTTTGATCGCAGTAACACTGCAAGAGTTCTTTTCAGGGATATTTGGTAGCGAGCATTGATAAGCCATTTTATGTGGCGCACATAACCTAGTCACAATTATAACCTAAAGCTCCCCCCCCCCCCCTTTGGAGATGCTGGTTAAACGCGACGTTTTTTTTTTTTTTCAAAGTGAGCCAGGTCACGGGACAGTCTAATATTTCAGGGGGTGGTAGATAGGCTGCATGCAGTTGTCGGACCTAGGCTGCATGCAGTCGTGGAACCTAGGCTGCACTCTTTCGTAGGACGGAGGTGGATTGGGATAGGGCCAGTTCTAGATGTTTTAGGGTCGTTAAAAGTATCAGAAAGCTAGGAAAATCAGTCTTACCACCCTCTAAAATGTTGGACTATCCTGGGACGTCATCTGGGGTAGGATAATATAAAAGCACCCAAATGATTACTAAAATGAATTCCCTGGACAGCGTGTTAATGTAATGGGTATACCAATAGACCACATTTAGGTGTATGTTCACACAACACATACTCGTGGACATCATGCGCCGCAACTAGGTGGCCTCGGGCACTTGGGTCTGAGCACCCACCCCCTTGAACATTTGCAACGGGATTAAGTCATCTTCTAAACATTTTTAATGGTTCTCTTTTAAAGTAATTGTTTATACATTTCATAATATTTGAAATATTTTATTATATTTTCCCCCACTCTAGACACATTTATTATTATTAGGCACTTCAACAAAGCTTAAACCCTTGACCTTTCTGTGTTTGGTTTCCAGGCTCAATTTTTTTTAAAACCATGTATAGACCAAGACCGGCTCCAGCTGACAGGCCATGCTGCTGACATAACCTGACCAGGCTACAATACGTTTAAATGTATCGTAGCCCTGTTAGGTGACGTCACCAGCTGGAGCCGGTATAGACACACAACTTCCTAAAAAGTTTGCCGTAGAAGGCGATTAATTAGGCGTTTCTTCAAAGTCTTAGAACACGTGTCTGAGAGGCAAGAAACCAACAGTCCACATACAAATAAACTTAATCGGTAAAACGGATGCGCAAGAAACACTAAAATTCTGGATCAAGACCAAACTCCTGAAGTGAACAAACAACCAGAACAGACGGTGAATGCTAAGAAGCAAAAGGCAAAACAAAAAAAAAAAAAAAAGAATCTCCAGCCTGTATAACATTATAAGGGCCTGCTCCCCAAGATTTGTTAATGACGGCTCGGCCAGTGCAGTGTTCCTCAACATTTTTTTCACCCGCGACCTACCAAAACAAGGAAAATTGTTTGGCATTAAATAAAACCCATCAAAATTGACTCGTACCACACCACTTTCGCTTTGCATGAATCATATATCCGCTACGTGAGTTATTGTCCTGTTTCCCCAGCCAAGCCTGGACTGCAGTTTACGTAATTGTAGCGCAGTCGATATGAGACTCGCTTTCAAATCCAGCTACGACTCGCTGCAGCCTACGGCCAATGTTCGAAACCCGGCGGTTCCTGGGGTACACCCAGCCTCTAGGTAATGGGTACCAAAGTTAACACTCTGATATAAATGGAGGAACGTCGCTGTAGCTACGGAGTTTCGTGCGGACGGCGACACATGTGGACAGATTCTTATTAGCTGTCTGTACTGGTGGCAGAGCACTTATGGTTTATAACCGTGTGCAATGACGCTTGTTCACACCTCCCGACATTAGCTTTTTTTTTTTTTTTATTTTCACGTAACTACAGGGTGCCAAAATATTACTGTTTTATCCCCGTGTGGGTTCTAGGATCCTATTGTGGGGAAAACAAGAATCGACCCACTGCCTCCCCAACAAGCATGTCGTGAGAATTGACTAAATGGAGGGGGAGGGGTTTTTCTTCAAAGTCGGAGTGCATCTGTCTGAGAGGCAAGGAACCAACAGTCTGCATACAAATAATCAGGATCTGTAAAATGGATGCACACGCAAAACTCAAGTCCTGGAACAAGGCTAAGGTCCAGCAATGGACGAACGACCATGTATTTTCGCTAGTGTCTACAGCCGGTGAACACAAACAACAACGTACTGTTTTGTGGGATTGAACTGGGTTTCTGTAACTTTTACTTGTCTGATTCGCATCCTGGCGGTATTAAATCCTAGAGACAGTAGTCGTGGAAGAGAATGTTGAATTAAAAATCGACATCACAGCACTCCCATAAGCGCTCCATCCCCATCTTCAGCAGCAAGCGAAGAGTTCCAATTCCGATGGTACCAGTAACTGTCTGATTGTATTTCCATCTCTCATTTCCCTTTAGGGTTGAGAGTTTGCCAAATCCCCTGATAACTTCTTGCAGCGCAATGCTGCTCTTACCGTAATGATCTAGTTTCGCCTCCGCACTGTTCACTCGCCCCCAAAGGGCCCTCACAACATCCAGCTTGTCGTTCATCAATTTCACCGCCAAGTGGTGCAGACCCCACCAGTCTATCGTGGAAGAGAAAACTGCATGTCCTATCCTGTTACATGATTAGGCAGAAATTATTGGCAGGCCACCTGGGCTTTTCCGCGGCCCATCGGTTATAGAACAGTGGTCTAGCGGACATATTTTTAAAGTAAGTTGCGTATCCCTTACAATTTTTCCATTGCTCCCTTACATTCTGGTTTTTACACGTCCGGCTGTATAAATCTGGAGCTGGCCGTGGGTTTTTACTAGTTCTGTGCTCGGTTCGACTGATACTTTGTATAACAATCACCCTCACAATCTCTATTTCATAGCTGACAGTAAGAGAGAAGCATCGTGTCTTGAGACACTCGTTTTTACCTGATTTCATATACTGGCACACATATAGGGCGACCCATCCATCCAATTATATTTGTCTTCCCATCCATCCACGGGTATAGCCATCCATCATATCTATCGTCTATTTGTCTACCCGCCCCATCTATTCCACCACACTCATCCATTCACCCCTAACGATCTATCTATCTATATCTATCTATCTATCTATCTATCTATCTATCTATCTATCTATCTATCTATCTATCATCTATCCTATCTATCTATCTATCCTATCTATCTATCTATCCATATCTATCTATCTATCTATCTATCTATCTATCTATCTATCTATCTATCTCTATCTATCTATCTATCTATCTAGCTATCTATCTATCTATCTATCTATCTATCTATCTATCTATCTATCTATCTATCTATCCATCTATCTATCCATCCATCCATCCCATCCTATCTATCTATCCTATCTCCATCCATATCTATCTATCTATCTATCTATCTATCTATCTATCTATCTATCTATCTATCTATCTATCTATCTATCTATCTATCTATCTATCTATCTATCTATCTATCTATCTATCTATCTATCTATCTATTCTATCTATCTATCTATCTATCTATCTATCTATCTATCTATCTATCTATCTATCTATCTATCTATATCTATCTATCTATCTATCTATCATCCATCTATCTATCTATCATCCTATCTATATCCTATCTATCATATCTATCTATATCTATCTATCTATCTATCTATCTATCTATCTATCCACTATCGCTATCTATCTATCTATCCATCTATCTATCAGCATGCCTGTCTGCCGGCCTGCCGGCCTGCCTGCATGTCTGTTGGTATTTGTTCGCTAGCACAGGCACCACTTTTATTCCATGAGATAGGCCAATGTCATCACCACGACCCAACCCGGGTTACGTCTTATTGGCCAACCCCTCCCTCCCTCTTTAGACATTCAGTGTCTGCGTCTACTCCGTCCATTTCCTAGTTATAGTGAACCCGTTTGTTGCTCCCCGTCCGTACGTTGGTGATAAATAGGCCAGTACCTGTCCTTGGCATTCTCTTGAAGAAAGTTTTTCGCCAGGGTCACAGATGAGTATCATTTATGGTGTACATTAGTCCTATGTAGTCACTTCACTGTTAGAGCATATTTGTGTATTGTGTACTGTATTGTTCTTTGTGTGCTGATAAAGGCTAATCGCCGCAACGTCCTTTGTTTGTTTATTGTGATCGATTTGGTAAAGCTAACATTAACTGTTTTGGTTGTTTTTTTTTTACCAATCTTTTCTCTTCCCTATAATTTCCTAACCCTTTAAAAACGTATCCCTTACAGGACGTTTCAGAACCAGCTCCAGCAATGTTGGCTGTTGTGGTTTTTCTATGCAAATTTTAACGTTCTTCAGTAGTTTGAAATTGCCCCCTAAACGGTCACCTCTCGGTACCACTGTCGAAACCGACGCAAGACAAACCATCCGCAGCTGGAATAGATCCTGTCAGCGATAGAACCCGGCACCCCGTTCGGAATGCCTAAACCACAGGCCCTGACAGTGGACATAAATATAATACATTACAGCTAGTTTCGTTTTTTTTTTTAAAAATTGCAGCAGAGGCAGCTCATTGCTGTCATGGCGTTAACATGAGATATATTTTAAGCTTTTTTGTTGCGAAGTCGATGCGAACGCTTCGTAATGCCGTTGTGCCGGGTTCGATCCCAGCTGCGGGCCATGCGCCTTGCGTTGGTTTCGACAGTGGTATCATTGGGCCGACCTCCAGAAAGCAACGGAGAACTACTCGTTGTAAATTTGACTACAGAAACCACACAACAAGCAGGGGCTGCTGGGATTGGTTCTGCAACGTCCTGTAAAGAATACGCAACTAACCAATAGACATAAATGAATGTCTGCGAAGTGTAATATTCCACGTTTTTACATGATTGTATTGTTCACCCACTGAGTGTTCGACAATATTCGAATTAATTGTTTGATCTGTGACATTCTAGGTATAATAAATGTCAACTTAACTCTACAGCTGGAGGTTCTTTCAAGTCGCAAATTCGATTGAATTTCTAGAATCCAAATTATTGCACTCGGGACATTCCAATAGATGTTCCGTCCCCATCTTCAGCAGCCAGCTAAGAGTTCCAACCCCGATGGTACGAGTAGCAGTTTGAACGTTTCAAGTTTTTTTAACGGATCAACATCATGACACACGGGTGTAACCCATAAGTGCTCCGTTCTACTTCTAATTCTAACCTGCGTCTGAAGAATCTCAGCGAAGTACACGAAGTCCTTTTTTTTTCCATTTCCAACTGCTTCATGACGCTGGCTTATGGGCTCGAAGACCCAACAAAACCGATTACAGTGGGCAAATCAGCAATACCAATGAACCATTTGAGAAAAACAGGAGAAGGGTCTGGTTTAGTGAAGAATAATTGTTTATGCTGCAGGGTGACGGCAGGCGCAGAAGGGTCTACTGTAGAGTCAATGAGCGTTACGCCCAGAACTGCGTGGACGAGACTCCACATGGTGGTGGATGTGTACTGATGTTGGGAGCGCGATCAGCTCCAAGGGAAGTAATCTGATGCCAACTGAAAGACGCCTGAATGCTCAACGACGCGTCGCAAATATTCGTCGCTTTCACATCCATCCACTTCTGGCTGCACGACTGTTGATTTTTCAGCAGGATTACGGGGGAATTTCGCAGCACAACTTACCACACAGTTTGTCCTCAATAACAATCACCGAGGCCATTTTGTGGCCAGCCATGTCTTCAGACATGAACCCTAACATAAAACTAGTGGATGACCGTCAGCAAGACGTGGCTTAGTCAGTCTCTAACTGCTGTCTCTTGCACTCCGAGAAGGTTGGCAAGCCATCCAACAAAAGTAGATTTCACGGTTAATTACATCAAGGCCAGAGAGATGCCGTTCTCTGATAGACTTTCTACCCAACTTAGGGCGATGTGCCACCATTGTGGATGAGATCGCCGTGGAGAGGTGAACACCGCGGTGAAACTGAATTCTATTCGTGAAAGAAATGGATGTCGTAGACAAACGCAAATTCGCAAACAATACATGTAATGAAATAATAAATGTAAAATTTAATTTCGCTTGGCTTGAGCAAAAATCCTTGTGATCTGAAATCTCTTCAACCTTTTGTTTTCTATATTTTAATATATATTTTTGCGCCATCTATGTCTCATTGATTTCTAAATATTTGCGTGATCCCACCTAGTGAAATCGGGGTTTCAAACAGTGGTATCGAATTACTATATGCTTGACTAATTTTTGTTATTTGGCTTCCATGAAAATCTTAATGCTATTATTCCTCTTTAACTTTTTATTTTTCCTATTTTAATTTATATTCTCCCCTGATCTTTGTATGCCTTACTACTTAAATATGCGTATAATCCATCCAGCCCACCAAATTAACGTCTTATCAAGTAATATTGGGTCGCCCTTTGGATTTATTCTCTTTGGGGCTATAATACAAATATATGCTGTGAAACGTCTTTATGTTTTCTATATATGTTTGCATTGCTGGATGAATATGTGCATGGTGCTACTCCATTAAAAAAAGTGTCACCGAGAGACATCGAGTTACAATTTGTGTGATTTATCATCATTACCTTTGTCCACTAAATGTGTGGCCCTAATTGTCGTGACCTATATTACACCTTCCCCCTTTGTTAAACAGTGTTCATTGTTGTAATAAACATATGTAAATAAAAACTGCAAGTCATAATATTTGCTTCGTTGCAGTCTTATGAAAAATAATATAGACATAATTATAGAAAATAAAAATGGCAAGTTAAGTTTTGAATTTGTATGTGAGTAATAAGATATAATATTATATATTGGAAATTTTCGCGTGATAGATGCTCCCACAGTCACGTGGTCTTTCCGTAGTGTAACTACTTTAGCTGAATAGCTGAAAGAATACCTAGGCTAGTACTCGTCGTTATCTTTTACTCATTTAAGAGTGTCATCACAGCTTCATAATATGCCTAATGGTTCAAATCAGAATGGCCCTGGTCTAGAGCAGCAGGTAATGTTTTTCATTTAATCATTATGTTTGATCAGTTAAAATAATTGGTTTTAGTGGTGAAAAGTTAAAAAAAAATCACGTTCTTTGGAAAATTCAAGATGGCGCACTGATCATTTGTTCTTGTCATGATCTTATTTTTAGCAGTGTTCATTTTAAAGGAATCAAGTGAAGTATTTGATAAATTTTATTATTCCATGTTTAAAACTTGGTTATATTTGTTTACCGTGTTCCTGAATGAAATTTTCTCTAGTTAAAAAGGATAAATAAGCCGCGTGGACATTGAAAATTGAAAATCAAAATGGAGTTGAAAAATTATGTTCAAGAATAATTTTTAGACCCGGCTTGTGTATCATATGTACTACTTCTTCATATTTTGCGGAATTTTACATCACTGAAAGTACTGTGCTAATTTGTCTAAAGAAATAATACTTACAGCGCTTGTATGGAGAAAGTTAAAAATACATTTTTTTTTTTCAGTTTGTAAAAAATCACTTCCATTTTTCTTTCTAATTTGTATCGGGCTCCTCAGTGGAAGTTGGCTGAAATATAACGTATTATAACTAGCTTTTTAAGTCTTTAAGAATGTAACATGGTGAGAATCTGAGAATCCAATCTTTTTCATGGTGTGACTGACTCACATCTCTGTCCAAAAGTCACAAGAACGACAGTTATTTATCAATCATCAATTTATTCTGGTTATCATTGGAAACTAAGAAACATATATTGCTTTTGTGGGATATCACAAACAGCATAATAATGAAATCAACAGTTTTGAGAATCACAGTTGATCAGTTAAAGATGCCACACTCTGGATGAGAGCTAGTGAGCGCTAACACAAGAGGTAAAATACCTTTAAAAAAAACACACACCATATTGTCAAGTGGTGTGGGGGAAAAACAGTTGTTATTGATAATATAATTGTATGGCCATGCGGTCTAAAAATACATGACATGATACACAAGATTATGAGTAGCCAACTACAGAGATAAAAACGGCTCTCCTTCAAATAACGGTCGCTAGCTGGAAAGCCGACGGCCGCTTAGTCGGAGTTCACTCCCTTGGCTGCAGTGCAAATACGGAGCGGACAAGTCACGAATCAAAAAACAAAGTGAGGTCGACATGCCTGCTAGAGCTAGACCACGTGCTGCGACTAACAGTAGCGACCGCAGTCTTGAGACACAAGACTCGTAGACCACGCGCATTAGCGACCGCAGTCTTGCGACACAAGACTCTCGTAAACCACGCGCACTAGCGACCACGTTCTTTCGACGCACGGCTTTGTGACCATAGATGTGAGACCTGCGGATCTGTATGTCGTAATGAGCGATAAGCTTCCGTCGTTTCCGTGAGGTCACCCAAACCCTAACCCTTACATGACAGGTAACTATATCATTTATTTCGTTTCCTCTTTACCACTCCGTGTTTGCACTGCAGCCAAGGGGGTGAACTCTGACTAAGCGACCGTCGGCTTTCCAGCTAGCGACCGTTATTTAAAGGAGAGCCCAAAAAAAAACTCACCCTGATGTGAATTTCTCTGCATTTGGATTCAAAATTTTCTGTGCTAGAACTATAATTACTTTAAATCAGGGTTTTTGTGTGTGGAAAATTTGACCAGATGAGCCTAGCCTAAAATGAGCACCAGGAAATGTCCTGGAAAGTAAAAGCAGTTGGCATTGTTCTTCCTGTGAGTTCCGTGTCCCATGAATGGAAAGGGGAGGGGGATAAAACCACTGCAGCCACTTACAAGAATATGATCAAAGTAAACTATTTAGGGGTGTTCCTTTGAAGTCGGAGTGAATTTGCCAAGTGAGGCACCAGCAGTCTGCTTACAAGTAAGCCAGATCTGTAGAGCGGATGTTCATGTAAAAGTCAACTTCTGGATCATTTTGTTTTTAGGCCCTGATGAGTTTATTACATTTTGTGTTTTACTGTCATTTTGTTCAAATTTTTTTTTTATAACTTCCTTTTATAAATCCTAATGTTTTGAAAATCAATCAAAAATGTTGATGCTTTTCTAAAACCTTTCCTCTATATATGACCCAAGACTTTTTTGAGAATTCCCTTATGGTCATGAACCATTTTTAAAGAATTATGGTGACAGGTTTAAATTTAGGACGTCAGTAAGTTGACTGATTAAAAATTCAAAGAATAAATAGGGTATATTTTTTTTTACAAACTAGTAAAAATTATATAAGATGAAAATGGCACCAGATGTCAGAAATAAAAAGTTTCATCAGTTTTGATTTAAATTTTCCTGACTCCAGCAATATTATTAAGATTTATGTTATTGCTCCCTGTGGTGATCACTGAAACTGATCAAAATAAAAGAATTAGTTCTGACTAAAGTATGGATTTGGTTCTCCTTAAAATTACGGCCACTTATTATGCAGTACGGCGGAGTTCAGTCCCCTGGACGCATTGCAATTACGGAGTGGAAAAGAGGGAACGAAACAAATGATGTAATTACTGTCTGTTGGCGACAGATGCACTGCTGTTAGGGGTAGGGTTAGGAGTGGCCTTAGTTTTAAGGAGTACCAATACCCTAACCCTATTATGACAGCAGTGCATCTATCGCCAATACACAGTAATAACGTCATCGGTTCACGTTGTCTATCACCAACACACAGTAATTACGTCACTTGTGTCGTTCCCTCTTTTCCACTCCGCAATTGCAATGCGGACAGGGGACCAAACTCAGCCGTACTCCATAATAAGTGGCCGTAGTTTTAAGGAGAACCGGATTTATAGCTGATACCATATGCAAATGGTTACATTTTTGGTAAAATAGGCCTAAGCATAAACGTGTAATGAATAAGCTGATATACTATCTTTCCTATCACAACTTTCATTTTTTAAGAGCCAGTTCCTTTTTTACAGGAAAATTTGTATCATTGTATATTTATGCTGATATGGGCTAGGAAAACTAAAACCATTTGAAAATTCAGGCATCCTGTGTTAGTCAATTCCTCTGCATATAAAATGTACATGTGCATATATAGATATATGTATATAATGTTTATTTACTTTGTACTTTATTTTCAGTTTGCTGGTCTGGACTTGAACGGCCCTGCCTATGGTAAAATTTTCATTGTGGTTATTTTGGTTGTTTCATGTTCTGAGTTTATAAAACAGGCTGGCCTTAAATCTTTACCCTGTCAATGGCTAGTTAGCAACCTAAACAGTAATTAACAGTAGACGCATATATGCTTACCGGGTTCTGCAACTGGTGCACAGCACTACATACCTTTGAAACCAGAAGTTTCAGAACAGTGGAAATTCCAGAGTTCTAGACCTGTGGTAAAATTCACGATGTTGCAAGGAAATGAAGGGCACAAAATTAGGGTTTCATGGTATTTACTCTTTATTTTTATCTATGTAATAGAGTGTAGACAGTGTAGCTGCTCTGTAAAAATCTGTAAAACTCATAGGGTTCAATGAAAAAGCAGCAGGTAATGAGGAAATCATTGAACAAAGTGGAGAGATCTAGTTCAGTAAAACTGAGTAAAAGAACAGTTAATAATAGACTTCTGAACAGATGACTAAAATGTGTGTGCCCACTGAGCTCCATGTCTATTGGTGTATGTACAAATGCAAACATGGATAAATTACAGAAAGAAACCCCCATTTTTTAGCATAGCTGGGATTCATAGTTTACCGTTAATGTCTGCCAAGCAGGAGAAAACCAGTCTGCCAAGCAGGAGAAAACCACAGACTGCCCCCAACACATATCAAGCTAAGCACACACAACTACAAGAATAGCATACTGTTTTGGTTTTTTCCTTGACATACCAAAGGTGTCCTGGTGAAATATTGCCTGCAACATAGGTAATGGACAGTGCAGATGTCCTTACCACAAACAGACAATACTATAACCTACAAAAATGACTGCACATACTCATAATTGTCCTTTGCTTGAAGACCTCTTTTTCTGAAGCACAGCTTCAAGAATTGAGTGAGATTCTACCATACTCATTTTTCAGTTTTTGCTCCATTTTTTAACAGCTTAAAGAAAATAATCATCACACTGAGAAATGATACCGACTTGTGAGAACGATTCTGTTGGACATTTTATTACTTTTTTTATTTAAAAAAGTAAATAAAGCAGAGATGGTGTATTTGTCAGTTCAAGTCATGGCTGTTTAAAGGGGTATATAAACAGTATGCAAAATATGTGTGATAGTTTCTTCATAATCAGGGTATAGAACTAAGGCCAACCCCGTTAAGTTTTTTTTTTTTTTTTATGGACATAGTTTTTAATAATATTAGTCCTTTAATACAGCATGTTGTGTTAAATCTTATAGCAAATATTTCCAAGTTGGTCTGATATTTTGGTTAAAATTGTTGATATTGAACATTAATGACTAGCTGCTAAATTACCAAATAGTATTAACTTTGGGTAATTGAACTATCCTTTTTTTTTATTTTTCAAATCTTAAATTGTAAGCAGGTGGCAGCCGCTACGTGCCCCCACATCAGCGTGGAGGTGAAATGCCTAATCTGAGCCAACCCCCTCCAGGGCACCCCAACGCATCAGTGCCCCCTGAAGGTAATTGGGAAAATTTGGGGGGCAGGGGGCCACCACCTCGTGAAGGAGGACGGTGGCCGGGTGAGTTTTTCCTGAAAAAATTCAATTTTGAAAAAAAATTCAATTTTTTTCTGAAAAAATTCATCTTAGTTATTACTTATCTCTTGCTTTTAATTGCTGTTATTATTGCACTCTATTTTTAAGAACATATTTTAGGAGTCCTTTTTTTTTTTTCCCTCATTTAGAAGCCAGGTCTTTTATTTCTAAGCTCTAACTTCATTACTGTTTTCTACATACAGGGTGCTATTCTTTTCATGATTTCACACTTATAGGGTTGTTGCTTTATTTAATTGTATGTTTTTGTTGTTGTTGAAAAGTGTTGTAACCCAGTGTCTGTAAATTCAGTTATTGCATTATTGCTTGAAACTAACTTTACTGGGCAGCCATATTTTTTGAAAGGAGTTGTATCAACAGCATACTTACATTTTAACACTTATGTAAATGACACTCACCTCACCTAGTCACCACACACACCATCACATTTTCTTTTTTTTCCCCCCTAGTCTCTTCCTTCCTTTGTTATTTGCATTAGATGGGCACCTTTATGGATAATAAAATTTGACTTTTTCAATATCATTTGAGCATAATTTTTTTTGCACGCATACCAAAAGTAATCTGCTGATTTTGCAATGTTATATTAAACATAAAGAGCATATGAAGAAATACAATTCAGTTTTCTTGTCTATATAATGTATATAATAAAGATCTATTAATTTCAAAACCTGTTGTCAGAATCTATATATTTTGGTAACAGGAGATGGAATTTTGAATTATTAAGGGAGTTAAATGTAGCTAGCCTAATGAAAAAAGCATTTAATATAATGCAGAATATTCTATGTTTTTGTTAGTTGGACAGTACCTAAGAACTGTACAGATCCTGTTTTGATTTATGGATGTGTATCATGAGTAGTCAGATTACTTGGAAATACTGGAGATGGTGCAATGTGGTTTTATAAAAGATCGATAAACAGTGGTCTGATAAGATACATATGTTATTAACTCACAAAATTGATGGTCTGGTGGGGAAGGGGGGGGGGGTATATCTTGACAACAAAGGAAAGAGGGATTGGGGAGAAAGAGAGGCACAAGAGAAAGTTGCATAATTTGGCATCATGATATGGGAGATCTGTCAGAAATACTTGGCAACACTTAAGACAGATATGATTAGCAACACATGGCATGGTCTGTAAGAACCAGTTTTGTTGTTGGTTTTTTTTCCAAGACTTGTCTGACCTCACCCCAAGAACTATGCTGATTATTAACAGCTGCTGAATATTCAGACTGTTTATTTTGCAGCTGTCTGTACCAACCACTGTATTGTTTCAGCTCCTATTTATGAATGTAGAAAAGTTGTAACTTAGTAAAGGGGACCCTTGTCTTTTTCATTGCATATGATGCTTGCTAGACCAAATTTTTGTATATATCAGTTGGCTGTTGATCATCAGTGACGCTGTCAGCATCACATCGGCTACCTTTACTTCATATGCTATTTGGTGCTTGTTTTAAGCTTGATCAAAGTGGAAGCAGTGTTATTTAAAACAAAATGCAGATGCTTACCGAAGAACTTCAAGACTTGTAGGCAGGTCTGTCAACCACACTGCTATGGCTCCATGTGGTTAGTACCATCACATCATGTCTAAAGGTGTTATGTTATAGTGCTGTCATTATTATATTATTTCTTGCTTTAGTAGGAGTTAACTTCCCAATTCTGTTCCCCAGGGAATGACCGGGGAGGTCATGCTTACAATGACAGAGCAGGCTCTTACAACGATAGAGCAGGCGGCTACAATGATAGAGCAGGCTCCTACAACAATGACAGGAGTGGTGGTGGCTTCAATGACCGAGGTGGCTATGGAGGTGACCGAGGGGGATACAACAATCGAGGTGGCATGAGGAGTGGGTAAGTACCTAGTGGCAACCTTGTTTTGTGCGATTTAGGACTGTCGGTTTTGCATTCACGAGCTTCCATATGTATATGGTATATAATTTTTTCCTCCTTCAAATCACAGATCATTCAGTGATATTAAACAGTTATATTACTGGTGGGGGGGGGGGGGGAGAGACACTCGCAGGTTCGAGGTAAAGGTAATGCCGGTGTGTATAATAAAATACTTTGTACCTCAGCTTGGGTGCCAGCAGTCTCTCTGCTAAGTTTATGGATCTCCATGCAGGACGCCAATCACATGTACTTGCTTCTGCAGATGATGGCTTATATCGGCCTAAACCGGATCTCGTTAGCCAAACTCCTGTACATGGGTAATAATGTTTATCAAAAACTAATTGTGAATAAAGCCCCTACTGTGTGGCAGCCATGGTTTAAACACGTCGATCGAAAATCCTACTGTACTGCAGTCTGAATATTTATATTAAGTATCCATACTTCTGTTACAAAGTAATCTGATGCCTTGTGTTAGTTGTGTTCACTTTTTTTTCCATCTGATAAGTTTGAGTTTGTGATGGTTTAATTTATGAAAGAAAAGAGTGCTCGTTATTACCGTTGTTTGTTAATTGTTATGTGGTCTGTTCAGGTACAATGACCGGGATAACCGAGGTGGCTTCGACAGCCGTGGTGGGTTTGACCGCCGTGGTCCTGGGAATCAAGGCACCTACAGTCGAGGTGGCGGTGGTGGTGGCGGCAATTACCAGCAATATAATGATAGGTTGGTAGTTGTAAATACTTTTTAAATTTATTTTAATCAGCCCAAGCTCAAACCTACCCTTAGTTGTGTCTTATGACATGCTTTTTAGTGTGCAGTGTAACTTTTGTGTGTGCTTTCCCTGAGGAGCCAGATAATACTGTACTGCGTAAAACAAGTATGACTGCTGAGAATGGCATTTTGTCAATGTATTATTCTTTTAATTGCTCATGCATTCAGCCATAAATTGCACAAACCATTCTTTGAGAAAGAAATTTGTGTGATTGTAATATTTATGTTGGCAAAATCTTGTGTGGTAAATTGAATTGATTCTCAGCCGCACTATTTGCAAAGCATGACTGCAAAGATAAAAAGCTAACATGTTGGTCTTTTCTTTAACTTCCTTGTTGTGTGGCATGGGAGATATGTTTGTATCCTGTATAGAAATGAAACATAATGAATTCAATAAATGCTTACAATTACAAACATTTTTTTAACTGATGCCTACACAGAATAGAGTTAAATGTTAGAATTTGGGAGATAACTAAACACATTTTAATGAATCAACACGTGAGAAAAAGAATCTGGCATTGAATAGGATAAACATTGAGAAATCCTGCTAATAATGTAACTATATGTCCTGGCAGTGGAACCCACAGCGTTATTAGAAAAATGCCAGACCAAGAATAGAGGAAAAGTCAAATTTGAAAATAGATAGGTCGTCACGAGGTAGCGCATGTGATGACAAAAGATAGACTAGGTTGATTGGAGAACAAATACTGTATCACCATATCCCTTGTGCATTTGTGGACACTGAATCTGGTTTATAAACATGAAAAATTAATCAACCTCAATTGCACTGTTATTGCAGAGGAGGTAATGATCGCTGGAACAGACAAGGCACCACTCCTCCTGCTCCTGTATCAGGTGGAAACAGGTGGGATGTTCTACTAGAAGATCGTGACCGGGAACGACGCTCGGGCGGTCAGGGGTACAACCGCTGGGACAATCGTTTGGACAATGGTGGCGATGAAGTCCGTACTGACGATTGGTCTGTCCCTCTGCCAAAGAATGAGAGACTTGAAGTGTGAGTAGCACTTTTAACTTTGTTATGTTGTAAGAGTTGTTCATATATTAGTTGTGTGTCTTGGACATTGCTGTGTCATTATCCTTATGTGCCATGCAGGTAAGCATAGGCTGTCATGTTTTGCCATCTCATGCGATCACCAGAATCATAGATCAGGTCAGTTTTCTTTTTCTAGCCTCATCTATGTGGCCGAGATTCCAGGTATTTATAGCTTTGCCTTCCTCTTGTTCCCTGTCCATCAATCCTGCCAGTTATCAAGTCCTCAAGGCCACTCTTTCTGATGTCTAAAAACAAACACAGGCTGTCTGCTGCCTCTAATTGTTCTGATAAGTATGACTTTCCTCTTTCTCAGTGGCTGCTTCATGTGTTTCTCATTCATTTCATGATATTCTTTGCCTTCTTCTCAAAAGCCACGGTAAATATTTTTTATTAGCTTGTTGCTTATTGTCCATCTCAAATGCATGTAACATCACAGGTTCTTCACAGCTTTATTATTCTTTTTTTTTTTTTTAAATCTTACTGCAGTTGACATTGTATTTGTGAGTTGTATCGGTCTTGCTAAAGGCCATAGCGATCGTTTTAATTTTTGCAATATTATGACTGTTTCAAGATTAAGGAATTTTGACTTTTGCTTGTATTTCACATTTTGTTATTTCTTCCTGGTGATGACCAAACTTTCCATTCCTCTTACAGTTTAACCCTAAGCCTTCTCACTGTAAACTACTCTTTCATCCACCAACTCTGCAGATCTCTTTTTGTCTGCAATTAACACAGCATCATTTATATGTCTTATATATTGTAGACATTACATCCTCCCATGTGGGTCCCTTCATGTCTTTTAGATGTCACCGGTGTAAGAAACAAATCATCTCGAGA
Source organism: Candidula unifasciata (assembly GCA_905116865.2). Taxonomy (NCBI): domain Eukaryota; kingdom Metazoa; phylum Mollusca; class Gastropoda; order Stylommatophora; family Geomitridae; genus Candidula; species Candidula unifasciata. The sequence goes on from CAJHNH020008483.1 coordinate 82,274, forward strand.
CATTTACACATCCCAGTTGCACGCCTCTTTTGATTGGTTGGTGCATACCGACTTCATTATCAATATTTTTAGCAGCATGTTTTCCAGTGTATGTTTTTAATCAGTATTGTCTTTTTCGTCAGTTTGTAGATTTTTAAGCATTTGTTATGATTTTGTGTCTTAACTATAAAAAAAACAGCAGAGAAGAATGTCTTTGTTTACTTCTGTTAAACGCTGTTTCTATTAGTGTTCTCAGGAGATGCACACCCTTTGTTCTGCTTTTGACTTTTGCTAACCCACCTTGCTCATCCAATTTTGCTCATAATCCTTTGCATAATGATTCTTAGTAAAATATTTGTGATATAACTCATGATGGTAATTGTTTAATGCTGATCACGTTTAACTTCCTGATTATGTTTGGGATTGTAATAAACATTAATTTACATAAGTCATTTGGTATTTCTCCGTCTTATATTGTATTCAGTGCAGTAGCCTGGTGAGCTGGCCTGTTCCACATTCTAGCTTTTGATGATTTCAGTGTCTGCTGATTCTTGTGCACTCACCCTGAGAGGGTGGTTGGCACATTGTAGTTTGCTTCTGATTGTCAGCCATGGTTTTTCACTTTACAGAACCCAATTATAAAAAATAATTTAACTACATAATTTTATTTTCAGTCATCTTGTATGACATTGCAGAGTATCTTTGTTGTGTTGTTGATCAAGTTATTAATTTATCTTCACAGTTTTGACTTCTTAATAGCCCTTTAGCTTTATTAATTCTTTTAAAATTGTCTTTCCTTTAAAACACCAAGAATCTACAGACTGCTGTTTAATATCCAATAACCCCATTCGTTATATGATTTCTTGACAGAGAGCTGTTTGGAACTGGAAATAGTGGGATCAACTTTGACAAGTACGAGGACATTCCAGTTGAAGCTAGCGGAGATAACTGTCCCAAGAACATAGAGAGTGTAGGTTTCTGTGTCAACTTATGTTACCTGAAGCATTTTCATAAATGATGTATAATTTTTGTTTTTAGTTATGAATTATTCTGCTGGCAAAATTAAACAAAAAGAGGAATCTTATGTGATATATTTTAGCTTTTAGTTTAAAAAAAAGTATCCCTCCCCAGATAACTATAATAAATTAAAATAAAATTATAACCCTCTACTTTTGGAAAATCCTCAGAGATTGCTGCTTTTTTTTTTTTTTTAGCATTACAAGCAGAAGCTGGGTGTGTGTGGTTTTAGGACTGGGTGTGTGTGGTTTTAGGAAAAAATGAGGTGTGGGTTTGTGGAGAATGGGAAGTCTGTGGGACTATCGGTCACTTATATTTGTGCTTACATTGATTATTTTAGCACCTGGAATAGTGCGTAACTGTCAACTGACGCTTCTGTCTGAATTTACCACCTAATAGGGCAGGGTTGTCGTAGGCTTAAGATTTTATGGCTGAGGGGCTAGTGCTTTTGTTATAGAGTATTATTAGCAGAAATTGAGATGGGATTGAGAATTTGTATTCTCGCATGTTAAGGAATTATTTTTCTGAAAGGACCATCTACAGATAAATCTTTAGAAAAATGTTACATAATCTAGAGATGATTTTACCCTTTTTCTCAAGCAATGCCTGATGTGTGAATTAATTTAGCCCCCTCTTCCCCGATAGCATACTGTGCTGTTTTACTTGTAACAATTGGTCACTTGCGACTGTGAACATAAGGAATTCACAATTTTGCATCATGACTATTTGTTCACTTTGCTGTCTCCTGTGAAACCTTCACAATCCGTTCTTTATATTGTGTTATTGTAGAACTCACCACTCTGTTATTGCTTTCTCTTTCACTATGAGAAAAATTTCTTTACTCTGTATAGCCTGAAAACGGCACTACTGCTTCACTGGTGTCTATGTTTTCTGCCTAAAATATGTTTTTTCCTTTGTTACTTGTCCTCATGGTTCATTTACATTGCTGTGACATTTGTGGAATCGCTTCTTGAGGTTTCTATGGGTAAAAGTCAGTCGATCAATGAAGAGAACTCTTTAATATCCTTCTTTATATCATATCCTCCAGTTAGTTTTTGCAGCCATTGTTAAATTGTGTTCTCCATCCACAGTTTGAAGACTGCAGTTTGGGTGAAATTGTTCGAAACAACATCGCCCTGAGCAGGTACAGCAAGCCAACCCCAGTACAGAAGTTTGCTATACCAATCATCTTGGCCCGGAGGGACCTGATGGCCTGTGCCCAGACAGGTGACATTTCTCATTTTGTATTGTGGGAATGTTTGATTGCACTAGTCAACACAGTTTCAGTAGTTTGTGTTGTGGGAATGTTTGATTGCACTAAACACATTTTCGTTAGTTTATTTGTGTTGTGGGAATGTTTGATTGCACTAGTCAATACATTTTCAGTAGTTTATTTGTGTTGTGGAAATGTTTGATTAAACTAGTCAATACAGTTTCCGTAGTTTATTTGTATTGTGGAAATGTTTGATTACACTAAACACAGTTTCAGTAGTTTGTATTGTGGGAATGTTTGATTGCACTAAACACATTTTTAGTAGTTTGTGTTGTGGAAATGTTTGATTGCACTAAACACATTTTCAGTAGTTTGTGTTGTGGGAATGTTTGATTACACTATAACACATTTTCAGTAGTTTGTGTTGTGGGAATGTTTGATTACACTATAACACATTTTCAGTAGTTTGTGTTGTGGAAATGTTTGATCACACTATAACACATTTTCAGTTTATTTGTGTTGTAGGAATGTTTGATTGCACTAAACACATTTTCAGTTTATTTGTATTGTGGGAATGTTTGATTATACTAGTCAATACAGTTTACGTAGTTTATTTGTATTGTGGGAATGTTTGATTACACAAAACATATTTTCAGTCTATTTGTGTTGTGGTAATGTTTGATTGCACTAGTCACAATGTTATAAACATTTAAAGGCATAACTTGCAACTGTATGCCTTAAACACTTTAGTTAAATTTGGCTTTTGTGATAAAAATGTCACCTTACTACATGTGAAACATAAATTATTAGCACTGTTCACACATGTCCTATTCATTTCTAACTAGGATACTTTTGAAACAAATTATAATGGCATAATTTATCAGATGGGATGTTTGGACACAAAGGTGATGTAATCATAGGCATAAATCATCTACTTCTAGTGACATTTGTATTGTTCATTAGAACAAAGATTGTGCAGTCGCCCACAACAGCTGCATTGTCATGTAATCAAGTTGACTAATTAAATATTCTTATATTTTTGAAAACTATAGCCAGTTATTTTTGTTTATGCACCACATCAAAATTAGTTCAGATCAGCTAAAAGATCTGAACATAAGAAATGTTCATACACTGGAACCCACATGAAAAATGATAAAGGATCCCTAACAGCAGAATAAGGCAAAATGTTTGGTGTGGGTTGGTTGAGCACATGTGCTTGGCTTGGAATAGAGATCTGGAGACGGTGGTCAGTCAGTACCCACAATACTGAAATGGCTGAGACTAATTAATGTATTTGAATTATTTTACAGGGTCTGGCAAAACAGCAGCTTTCTTAGTACCAATTCTGAACCAGATCTACGAAATGGGCCCAGTAGATACAAACCAAGCAGGTCGCCAGTATGGCAGGAAAAAAATGTTCCCTATGGCCCTGGTTTTGGCACCAACACGAGAGTTAGCATCACAGATTTATGATGAAGCTAGGAAGGTACGTCAATAGTTTTATTTTTGTGTCTGGTATTCTGGTCATACTGTTGTTTTATTGTGTCCTATCTAGTTTATTGATCGATCGGATCATTGTACATACAAGTTACAGCAAACACTGTTTGAGGGGCATCATCATCAATTATTTCCATTTCTGCCGTTAATCATTGTGACAGTTTGCCATCTTTTGCTTGATGGGTGGCTATGGCTGTTGTCATTCTATGTTGATGTAGGAGCTCTTTAATGTCTTCAGTCTATATTCTCCTAGGACAGCCTCTTGCTTTCTCACTTCAGATTGTTTCCTGTGTAGCGCGTGCGTTAGTAGTTCTGGCTGCATTCTTTCTGTCTCATAATATAATTTCTTTGTATCGGATGGTTGAGTTGGCGGCTTTTCTCAGGCATCTCATTTCACAGAACATAAGAATAAATTGACGCTGTCAGTATACCAAGGTTTAATGGCCAGTTTCATTTCATTACCTTTTACTCCCACAGTAGACCTATACACATATCCCACAAAAATATTGTATGATGAAATCTGATTGTTTCTAAATGGCCCACAACCGGTTTAATAATTTTGAATTTGGCCCATGGACGAAAGAAAAGAACATAAGAATAAATTTATGCTGTCAGTATATCAAGGTTTAATGACTAGTTTCATTTCATTACCTTTTACTCCCACAGTAGACCTATACACATCCCACAAATATACTGATTTAGGATGAAATTTTGTTGTTTCTAAATGGCCCACGACCGGTTTAATAATTTTTGAATTTGGCCCATGGACCAAAAAAGATATAGAGATGAGTGCATTTCCTTTATCGTTTACATCTTCTATTCCAGTTTGCCTACCGATCCAAAGTTAGACCGTGTGTCGTATATGGTGGTGCAGATATCGGAGCACAGATGAGAGATTTGGACAAGGGCTGTCACCTTCTAGTGGCCACGCCAGGCAGGCTGGTTGACATGATGGAGAGAGGGAAAGTGGGACTGGATCATTGCAAGTAAGTAGTTTTTATTGCTTTCTTTTTTCATGTTTTTATGAGTAGTGCAGATAATTATTACTATTAAGTATAAGTATTCAAGTTTTTCTTACTTGGCCAAGTGCTCAGTTTCTTGTTTATTTTAACTCTTTTTCCTTGTGTTTACCAACTGTTCCGGTTGTTGCTCCACTTTAAGTCGAGTTTTTTCCCCCTAGAATTTGAGTTTTTGCTTGCACATGTTTCACAGATCTAGCTAATTTGTATGCATGCTGTTGGTTCCTCACCTGTTTGGCTAGATGCACTCCGACTTCAAAGGAAACGCCCCTAGCTTACTTTTGCAACTTAATTGTTAGGTCAACAGTTTGTGCCGCCCCTCTCCACTCAATGGAGTTATTTTAATTCAATTCCGTATTGCCATTTGACTATTTTAACATTTGTTTTCCTTGTGCGGTTTTCATTGTATATGTGTGTTTGTATATATATATATATGGGTGTATGTATATTTTCAATATGCTGTGTCATGTAGCTCATCTAAAAAATATTTTTTCTCCCAGGTTTCTGGTGTTGGATGAGGCTGACAGAATGTTGGACATGGGGTTTGAACCCCAAATCCGACGTATTGTGGAGAAAGACAACATGCCTCCTAGTGGGAAGAGGCAGACAAACATGTTCTCAGCCACGTTCCCCAAAGAGATTCAGGTATACAGTTTGTGTATGTACTTGTGAAATCTCGATTTTATGTGTTAGCATTTATTATTCATATTGATTGGGTAGCATTTATTATTCATATGTATTGGGTCTTATATGAACAAAGTAGAAAAATAAGTGAATTTGCAGGGTAGAAAATTGTTTAGCTAATTGAGATTGTCTTTGTAGTACAACGTCATGTGAGGATGAAGATAAATTCTTTGTTCCATGGAATTTAAATGGTCACATTCCTAATATGCCAGTACACCTTATGCCACCATAGCTGACACAGCAGGCACTGGTAGATTATTCAGAGATTGAGGGCATTGCTTTAATTTCCTACATTGAAACATCTTTTTGTTAATGTCACAGATGCTAGCCAGAGACTTTTTGGACAACTACATTTTCCTGGCTGTGGGTCGAGTGGGCAGTACCAGTGAAAACATCACACAGAAGGTTGTATGGGTGGAAGAGCAAGAGAAGCGATCTTTCTTGTTGGATCTGCTCAATGCTGCAGGTAAGCTTGTTTACTGTGATGTGTATGTGCACAGCTAGAACCTTTTTATATCTGAGTCTTAAAATAAGCTTGTTTGTCATACCACATGTAATTTTAATGTTTTCTTAAATGGTCTTGTTCGGAATGGTTATCTATTTTGTATAGTTCTGCCTTTTATACCTGATCACTTTCATTTGCCCTGTAGTTTATCTTGAAAAGACATTTGTTTTGAGATATTCAAGTTACATACTTTTTTTTGTTTTTTGTTTTGTTTTTACTCTTACTGCCAAATACAAGAAATAATTGGCACTCTCTAGGAAGAAGTAGACATATCAGAAGATACATTAAGCAACATAGAAATCTAGAGCAATAGTAATCATGCCTGGAATCGAACCTATCACCTCCTAATGACAAAGGCACCTTGCTGCAGAAACAAGTGTGCTAACACCAACGGTCACTCGACGTCCCTAGCAAACGTATCACTAGTGCACCTATTTTGCAGTGCATAGATAGCATGATATACTTTCAAAAAATGAACTGACTGCTATGCTGTATTATTTATGGCAATCTGAAAGCTGCTATTCAAAACTATAATGGTTTCTCGGAAGGCACCATGCCTACACCGGTTACAAATTTCCATTCTCCCTCCGGAGTTCTATTATGAGGAAAACTAAAATAGACCCACTGCCTTCCACAACTGGCATGTTGTAAAAGTCTGCTAAGGGCTTCCTTTGAAGTCAGAGTGCTTCAGTCTGAGAGGCAAGGAACCAAGAAAATGCATACAAAGTCAGATCTGTAAAATGGAGTCTGACCAAAAACCAGAACTTTCAGCCACTATTACAACTGGTGAATGTGAAGAAGAAATTTTCTGTTCTGAAATCTCGTAAGTCACCAGTAGTAGTTCTGAATATTAAATCTTACAAATAATAAAGTGGCCGAGTTTTGTGACAAGATCATGGGCTTAAAGATGTGGTTTAGAGCCCGGTATGAAATTTGGTTGTCATCTCTCTCTTTCTCTCTCTTTCACTCACTCACTCCCTCTCTCTCTCTCTCTCTCTCTCTCTCTCTCTCTCTCTCTCTCTCTCTCTCTCTCTCTCTCTCTCTCTCTCTCTCTCTCTCATCTCTCTCTCTCTCTCTCTTTCTCTCTCAGCATCCCTAGATTTTATATATACACACACACACATATATATATATAAATATAATATATACACAAAAATATATATATAATATATACATATATATAATATATAATATATACATATATATAATATACACATATATATAATATATACAATCTAGGGATGCTGCTGTGCTTATAAAGATGCCAGGGATTATCCTAATCTGGAAGTGTTGTATTACTCTCTCTAGCTTAGTTAGTGCCAGTCTCTTATTCAAAAGAACAATTTTTTTAGGTAAACATGGGAGTCAGTCTTTCCATTTGATATCTTGTTTGTGAATTTAATGCCAAAGTGTGATAAACAAATTCCCTTCAAGAATACTTTTTGTACCTTCGGATGTTATCTGATAAATTTTGCAGCTTTCTCAACACCCATTAGCACTCCTTTAGGAGGGGGGGGGGGATAAGGGAGAAAAAAAAACAGCGGGGTCTCTTTCTCCCTCAGTATGCCTGCCTTATCTTCCTCTCTGCTGCCACCATACATGGTGTATGAACACATCCTGTCCTGTCTTCTGCAGCATTAGTTCCCTTGCACAGACACATAAACAAACATTTTATCCCTTATTTCAAATTCTCCGAGGTATCTAGGTGGTGGTATTCGAAGTTCAAGTAAGAACACAAACATTTATTGTTTGATTTCTATTTTCTAATTGAAAAACTTTGAAACTAGTTTGTTTAATTAACATTCCAAAACAGTGGTGTAATAGACCAAAACAAGGACTTGAGGTCCTAACTTTATTAAATTGCAGTCATGGCGCTGTATAGATTAGAGATCTTTTTCAGAGTGGTAGCATGCTTTTTTTAAACACCCCCCCCCCCCCCCCCCCCCCCCCCAAAAAAAAACCGATTGTATTATCTTTGAGCCCTTTCATGGAAAATCTTTAAGAAAGAAAAAAGTAGTCTGTTTGGAGTTCATTTAAAAAAAAATGGTATGGTATTGAAGCCTATACCTGCTGACAGGCAGGCATGCTAGCCATTGCGTCATCACGACCATCTAGTATTTTTGATACATATATTACTTACTCATAATTTCGCAGTGATTCTCCCACTCCTATGCAAATTAAGCAAAGCTATTTTCTCCCCTTTGACCCATGTGGAGCGAAGTGACATGCCACTGTGGCAACACAGCAACAAAAACTCACTTTTTAGCCACAAAATGAGATTAGTATCCCTATAATGTTGCACACTAAGAAGTTGCAACCAGTGCCAAATCATAATGCCTGCTGGTCATCTTAGAGACAGGGCTATGATATTTTAATACCCACTGTTTTGTTTTGTCTGTTGGACAATTCTCTTGTGGAGATTTTTAAATATTTTTCTGTTCTATTGTTGAGTTAGTTTCTTTTTACTGTTTTTATATCAGTTGTGTAATGTTTCCTAATAAGAATTTAATTTGAATGTATTTTGTAAGGTTTAAAATGATTTTTCTTATAAATATTTTAAACATAAATTTTTTTGTCAAAACTTGATAGTCTAATGAAGAACTTTGTAACATGGAAAATATGATGTGAATATTTTTGGTTTAAAAAAAACTATTTTTGCACCCTTTACAGGACATTACAGAACCAACCCCAGTATTTGTGGCTGACTTTATTTAACTAGGGAGCTTTAGTTCAGTAGTTTGGTAATTCTCTGCTGTAATTTGATTAAATCTATGTCAGCCTCCAGGTGAAACTTTATACAATTTTCTGCTACAAATTTGATGAATCTGTGTTGACCCGAGAACAATAGTTAATGAAGATTTGTTGTGTGAATGGACTAGCCGTAGTAATATTTTGTCTGCTAAGATTTTAGTGAAAGTAAGTGACTTGACAGTTAGTGCACTGAGTAGTTCTAATCATTTCACCTTGTCATGCCATAATCTAGAGTATGTGAGACATGTCAAACTGTACATCTTGATATACCATTGCTCTTTGTTACCATTCCCTTTTTTCTTAATTTTATTTGCTTTAATAAAATTGGGTGCTTTGTGTAAGTAGACTTTTTCAATGAATGGTAATTTGTCTTTCCAAGGACCAGAGTCTCTGACACTAGTTTTTGTGGAAACAAAGAAAGGAGCAGATTCTTTGGAGGATTTCCTGTTGAGAGAAGGTTACCCTGCTACCAGCATCCATGGAGATCGCTCTCAGCGAGAACGTGAAGATGCATTGAGGATATTCAAATCTGGAGACCGTCCTATTCTTGTGGCCACAGCTGTAAGATCCATTTTTACTTTAACCATTGATAAATTTTATGTGTTATTAATACAATGTTGCTTTTTGGTTTAACAAAAATATTTGAAGAGGTCTGTGTCAGTTGATCATGGTCCAGCTAGCATTAGAATTATTGGCTGCCCCACAAGATGCAGTGGTTAGGAATTGCTTTGTCAGTCATTGACAAACCAGATAGAATATTAATCTCTAGAATGTAGACATTGTTAAAAGATCAGCTTTGACAGTATAGAATAAATACTGCATAATTACCTTGATTGTAGATAAAGGGACAACTAATTGGTAATAATAATATACACAAGTTTCTAGTACTTAGTATTTAGGTCACGTGTTAGTGCAGTGGATAGGAGACTTTTAAATCCAGCTGCGACTCACTGCAGCCCACACCGGTGTTTAAATCTAGCCCGTTTTCTAGGGTTGATCCAGCCTCTAGGTAATGGGTACCAGAGTTAAAACTCTGGGGTAAATTGAGAAACGTCGTCGTAGCTACGGAGTTGCGTGTGGCCGGCGACACAGGCGGACAGTTTCTTATCAGTTATCCACACTGGTGGCAGAGCACTTTTGGTTTATAACCGTGTGCAATGACGCTGGTTTTCATGTCCTGACTTTATCTTTTTTATATACACACATATGACGCTGGTTCACATCTCCCTTTAGGTCACAGAAAGGTTAGGTGGGCTGGATGGCCACCTTCCTTTCATTTCTGAGCTTGTTTAATTAGTCATAAAACTCTTGTATCTGCTTGTGCTCAACTAGGTGGCAGCTCGAGGCTTGGACATCAGCAATGTGCGTCATGTCATCAACTTTGATCTGCCTGGTGACATTGAAGAGTATGTGCACAGAATTGGACGTACTGGCCGTGTCGGCAATTTGGGTAAGTTCTTGTCCTGTCATTTCAAAATATTGGAGAAAAAATGTATATAGCCATGTATTTTCAGAGGATGCTTGATGATGCTAAAGAAGTCTAGGGCATTATTTGCAGTTGACAGACACAATGTATCAGCATACCATGGTTATTCTTTTTTTTTTTTTAAATCTGTCTGACAGTATTATCTAACTATTACCCTGTCCCCCATCAAATTCCACATTATCACATACATACCTGTCTATAATTTCAACCTTTATATGCATCTTCTTAAAGTCGGTGCCCTATGGTGTTGGTAGTCATGTCCATCCGCAACCTTCTGCCTTGTGTACTTTCAATCAACTCTAATACAGATGATCTTTCATGCCATGATGTCAAACTGTCCAGCATCTTTTTTTTCCCATCTTTATTCATTTTGATCTGTCCAGAGTATTCTCATCATTCATCTATACAACCACATCTCCACAGCCTCCAAGTTTTCACTAATTTACTGTTTAATATTCACTTCTGTATATCAAGATAAGATTTAAATAGCTGTTTAGGAATTCTGTTCCTCCTCAAATGTATATAATCTGCGACTGTGTTGTCCAGAATGTTTCCTGTTTATGGTATTTAATACCCTAGTCTTGTGTTAATGATGAGGTGATATTGTTTCCTACAGGTCTGGCCACTTCATTCTTCAATGAGAAAAACAAGAACATTGTCAGGGATCTACTGGATCTGCTGAGTGAAGCCAACCAAGATGTTCCACCCTGGCTAGAGTCCATGTCCTCCTTGGATATAAGATCTACTATGGGTAGCAGGCGTGGAGGCGGCGGAGTCCGCAGGTAAACACTTTTCTCTCTCTAAAAATTACGACTCATTTTAACACTTTACAGTGTGTAGTTTCTCGATTGTTGTTTAAAAATCATTTTATGTAGATCGTCATCATCATGTTGTGCCTTTGTACACACATCACATTTTTTTTTCCTTTTCACCGCTGCTGCCAACCCCAGAAGTGTCCTGGTTGTCACATCTGTTTCCAGACACTTGTTTCGAATAACCAAAACTGCAAATTGTGGGTACAGAAATGTTTTTTTTATTTTTGGGATTATTTATTTTTTCAAGATGTTATTAACTTAAAGGATGCACACTTTATGCACTAAATGATTCATATGGTTCTCTTTATTTGCTATTTAAGTAAACATGGTCATTTTTTTTTTTTGACAACTTATAGTGTGTAGTGATTACAAGCTGGCATTTGAAAAATCACATCAGAACACGTTCTGTAGATCATCATCATTTTGTTGTGCCTTTATACATACATACATACATACATCACATTTCAGTGATGAGTGTCACAGCTGTTTCCAGACACACCTGTTTCATATAACTGAAGCTAATTTTTAAGGATATGTAATTAAGGATGCACGCTATGCATGCTATAAAGGATTCACTAAATTTGCTATTTAGTAAACATGGTCATTCGAGTCTGCTCCTTTGTTCTTCAGAATCATATTCTCAATTGGAAACACATTGTTGTACTGAAGATAATGTGCTTGCGTCTATTATTGGTAGCTTTATTTTAGGTTGAGGTTCTACCTGCAGGATAACAGGCCATGTAAGCTCTTCTCCCCCCCAACAAATCTTCTTAGTGTCCACTTACTGTAAACTCCGGTGGGGAAAGCTGTAACTGTTTCTGCATTTTATTGTGCAGATCCATTTTGCAGATGTAGCTTCGTACGTGAACTGTTAGTTCCTAGTTTCTTAAGCTTTGAAGGGAAACCTTTTTTTTTATACTGAAAATGGGGTTTCGGAACGTACACAGGAAGTATCCCTGAATTATCTCTTGTATATGTATGGCAAGATAATAAACATAGATCAGCACGGTTTTCTGGCAGTATAGATTTATTATCACCTCATGACTCAGCTCGTTTTGTCAGTTTTAACTGAGAGGAGACCAAGGACAGGACTGTTGTGTAATAGGCAATGAATGAAACCTTTAGGTCTATGTTCAGAGCAATGAGAGCTTACGTTCAGCTTAATTCTTGGCTTTACTTATAAATTAATCCTTGGCCATAGGTTACCTATTCTTCTTTTGACTACTTGTCTTCATCATTCAATGACAAGAAATTTGATGTCATCGATAGTTGCCCTCATTGTTTAAGATCGCACTGGGAAAACAATGTTTTGAATTTCTCATTCTGTACTCATAGGCAAACGGCATCAGCTGGAACTGAGTCTGCAGGAGTAGGATCTCTTGACGTTTTGTCAAAGTGCAGCATTATGATTGCTTCAATGACATTCTGCAGCTGGCTTGTTTTCTTTGTTATGACTGCCTGCTAATTACTTGGAAGAGTTAGTTCCTTTATCAGAACTGACCAATTTTGTTTTCTTTGTTGACAGATTTGGAAATGGTGGAGGAGGAGGCGGAGGAGGATTTGGAGGAAGAGATTATCGCCAGCAAAGCAAAACTCCCAAGGCTCCGTTTCCACAGGGAGGTGGTGGCGGCGGCTTTGGTGGCCAGCAGCCATTCAACAATCACTTCACCAGCTACCCACCACCCCAGTTCAACCATGGAGGCAGTTATGGAGGAACCTACAGTTCAGCCCCGACTAATGACTGGTGGGGAAACTGAACCTAGCTCCCTTTGGCTGCAACTGCAGAAATGGTCAACGACAGCTTGTAGCAAAGGAAGCTAGCTAGACTGACTTTGTGTGTGTGTAATCTATCTTGGAAGAGTTTGTGTTTAAAAAAAAAAAATAGCGAAAATAAGTTTGATGGATTTGAGTTTATGCAAGTCACAGCAAGAAGTTCACTGCGGATTGCAGTTTTGTCAGTGTTAGGAGCATTGTTGTTCCAGCAGCAGTGCCAGCCCTGTAGCCATTGGCCTCCCACACCAAGCAGTTCATCAGAAGGTGGTCAGCACACTGGTTTAATCATTTGTCGGTAGAAAAGTGAATGCTGTTTGCAGTAGCAGTTAAGAACATAGGGCCATTTGCTTCCTGTGGAGCAAGAATGAATCAAGCAAATTTCACTTTAAATAGCTAAAGTATACTTTTGTAGATGTTTGGTGGTTTTCCTTGTCTGGCATATGATGAGTTGCTTGGTGTCGAGGTGTTCAGTGGTGGTGACCTACCACCCGTTTACATTGGCACCAATGTCCAGGGTCTTTGTGGCCAAACCGGAACACAACGGGGAAAATATACATCATCAGTGCTGTGCCTACATGGACAAACCGATGCATACCAGTTGGTATCATTTACAGGCAGCAGGGAGTGACAACTCTCAACTGCGGGAAATGATACCTGTTAACATATAACATTAATATTAAGAGCTTCTGTTATTTATATCAAACTAAGAATGAACGGACTTGTTAGAAAAATGCCTGAGCTTCATTTCATGCTTGTTGGACAATCTTCAAATGTCATGCTCAGTTGAAAAATCTTAATAAAATTAAGACTCATTTGAGTAACAAATATTTTTTAAGTGTACATTTATGATCAGTTTTGAGTCCATTGTCTCAGCTATACAGTAACTAAAGTATATTAAGTTGTGTATTTTGTCAATTGTTTGACGTGAAACAGACAATGGCATAGATCCGACTGATGTGTTGGGAAATTTATCCGTGTAACTATTGCTGTGAGCTTCTGTGAACCTGTATTGCTTTATTATAAAATTAGTTTGAAAATTTGTAATTTCTTTATTGTTGCATAAAAGTTGCAACCTGAGCTATGTGTTGCTCGAAATAGTGTGCAAGTTCACTTGGTTGAACTTGGTCACATTAGGGGGTGTATTGTTAGAGGTACTTAGAATATGATTGCTGCAGGGGAGGAGAAGAGATAAGGAAGTGAGATAGGTAGCTAGCTGCAATGGAGAGGAAAGATAAGGAAGTGAGAGAAGAGGTAGCTAGCTGCAAGAGAGAGGAAGGATAAAGAAAAGAGATCAGAGGTAACTAGCAGAGAATAGATAGATAGTTTGGAGGTGGCTGTCTCTGAAGTGGAGAGATACAGTTTGTGTTTAAGGTGGAGGGAGAGTTGATGTGTCTTCATTAGCTGCTGGCTTGTACACCCTCTTTCAGCTTGTACGGCTCAGTGTTGACTCCACTTTGATGATGCGGTTGTCACTTCGTAATTGATGTGAATTGTTCTTTATAACTCGTTTTCAGGGAAACATCCAGCAAGGAGCTGCCTGAAGTTCTGATATCACTTAATTGTAATTCTTCGACTAGATTATGTTTCAGTCCAACTGGAAACACTTTAATAAATGTCATAAATTGAAGGCTGCCCAAATATTGCATTGTTATTGCGGATGTGGATATGGGAATTGCAAAATGAAACGAAGAAAATCAACAAAACAAGTAAAATAACAGTGTTCTATTGTGTTGATCACCCAAATACTGGTAGTTTTGTGTGCAGTTTTGATTTTGTAAAATGAATGTGCCATTTTCTAGATTTTCTGTTTCTTTGACGGATCAGCAATTAGTAAAATTGATCAGGAGAGCAGGAATCATACCACGCTATATTTGTCACCACTATATAAAAACATCAAAGAGGACCATTCCCTGGTGTATTTTAGTCATTGACTGTCTATGAATTATTTGTCAGGCAACTGATGAATGTTTTTTAATGTTTTATTGTTGTCTATATTTGTATATGTTAAAAGTCTTTCCTCTCCCAAGCTAGGTATGGGTACACTTTGAAATTATGGTCTTTAATAAGTGTCAGAATCATAAGACTCTTTCTTGGGGTTCTGTATGATCGCTGTGCAAGTTTGAGGCAAGCATAGGAAAATCGCATTGCAGTCCAGTGAAGTAATTATTGCAGCATTGAGACCTCTGCCCGTAAAAGGACTGTTTGCTCAGCAACCCGCAATGTCTAAAATATTGGAGCTGTAGCCGACTGAAAGTGTCGGACACTGGGTTTTGCAACACTAAGTTATTGGAGCACTTGTCCACTAAAACAGTCTTTAGAAAGCAGCTGAGCCTGTGCCCAATTATGCAGCCTTCCTCTGTACTGCTGCCCAACAAAACCATCTTTAGGGCAATTAAGGAGTGATTTTGTTTATAGCTCATTGAAGCAGCAGTTACATTTCTAGCCCACTTGATAAGTCTACTTCTGCAAGTAACAGGATTTTGTTTGTCATCACTGTTTGTTTTTCTTTTTCTGTCTTTATTGTAGGTGCATATTGTGCTAGTCATTCTGTTAAATATTTGGGGAACTGTTTCAGATGGACATCTGACACAGGAGTAGCTGGTGTGTCACCTGCTAGCCTGTGTGACTGGCATTATCTTTAGATTTATATCTACCTTCATGTCCAATTAATTTTTGGGAGAGTTTGATTGTTGGAAACGTAATGCCCAGTTGATAATAAATGCTTATGTGCTAAAATAAAGTTATTCAAGCATTACTGTTAGTCAGATGGAATGAAAAGTTGCAGTAAATATTTTATAGATTTATCAAGAAAATTACTTGTCAAAAAAAACATGCAGCTAATAGATTGTGATGTCAGTTTTTGAAAGACCTGAAGAACAATTATTAATAACATGTTTTCTATCTAAAAAAAAACACAGGTTAGAAGTATTTGTTTGTGTCCACATATTTTTCAGTTTCCCATGCAGCCCAGTATGTAAACGCTTCACATGGTTTTCATGTTCTTAAACAAATGTGCCTTTTTCTGTTTAATTTATGTAGTCGAACTAGACTGACTATTGAGGGACCAGCTATTTTTCCTTATAATCTCTATCATTCAAACCAGACAAATGTCCCTTTCATACCGGTGTAACCTGAGCATATATGTGCAAGGAAACTTGGGTTTTAGGGCATTTCACATTGTGTGAAAGATGATGGTTACATGGAGGGTGGGTATGTAAGATGGATTACAGATTGCAAATGTAGGGAAGAAAGTGTTTGGTAACCAAAGTTACGTGACTCTTTCAAAAATTCCGATGTATTATTTGTAAATTAAAATGCTTCACTGGATAATGTAGGGCGCTGTCTGACTAGCGACCACAGCGGGACTAAGTTCTTTTTGCGGTCGCGGTTCTGTCTGGACTACTGACATTAGTCTGGGTTTAGCTCAGCTTCATAAAATTGACACCACAGGCCCTTGACAAAAGACAAAGCTAGTCATTTCATGTGGTGACCCTGCTTTATGTGAATCTCAGCCACAATATAACCATGGCAGGGCATTGCCTTTTGTTTTACAAGTGCCCTTGTCAGTAGATGGTCGCCCTCTGTATTATCAAAACTTCGGTCATTTGTTATTGGAGGCACACACTTTCCTGTTGTTTATCAATCATATCATGAAAGCCATGTTGACGTTGTATCTGTGTTGCATGAATTTCATTTTTGTAATATTTTATAACTGACCGGATTGTTCAGTTCAGAGATAAACACCTTGTAGGAATGTTTATTCCGCGAGCATAGTTACCAGTTTGTAACTATATTGTGAGAGAGAACGAGAACAAGGTATTGCGATTTGGTCATTTTGTTACTCCCTAGCAGTGATGCCATTTTGTTACTGTAACAGAATGGGAACCATTTGGTTATTGTGGTAATCAGGGCTCATGTTTCTTACTTTGGTATCTACAATCCAGAGTTGCTTGGTAGCAATTACAGGGGTCATTTTATTTTTGTAGCATTGATTTAGATCACAAGGTGCTCTTGAGAAGGTGATCTGGGTTACTCTGGTAACTTATCTGGGTCACAAGGTGATCTTTGTTATTTTCAATTGATCTGGGTCACAAGAATCTGGGTCACGAGGTTATCTTGATTAGTTGCGTAACTGATCTGGGTCACAAGGTGATTTTGATTACTGATCTGGGTCACAAGATGATCTTGATTACTTTACTGATCTAGATCACAAGGTGGTCTTTGTTGCTGAGGTAAGTGATCGGGTCATAAGATGATCTTGATTACTTTACTGATCTGGATCACAAAGTGGTCTTTGTTACTGAGGTAACTGATCTGGGTCACAGTGTGGTCTTCGTTACTGAAGTAACTGATCTAGTTCACAGGGTGATCTTGATTATTTCACTGATCTGGGTCACATAAGTGATCTTGGTTTTTGTGTGTTACTTTGGTGACATGGAACCTTGTTATTTTGCTAGCATTGATTGGGTCATTTTGTTACTTTAACTGTATAAGAGTTGCACATTTGACAACAGTATTTGGGGACATGCACACACTTTTGTATCATTGGCCTGGGTTTTGTCTACTGCTCAAGCTTGCTGTAGAACTTAACATTGTTGAACATATGTCTGTTGATATTACATTTTGTCTTGCATTTTCCCCAATGTCTCAAACTTTGCATTTTGAAAATGCTGGACTTTCCATTTCATGACATTTTATATTTTAATGGCAAGAAATAAAGAACTAATTTTTTGGAGGATTTCATCTTGGCATTGAAAGATATGTGTGCATTCCTGGTTGTTTTTGTTGCAGAGTTAACACCGGAATGCAAGAAATATTCATGTTGTAGTTAACTTTCTGTTTTTGTTTGTTGATGGAAATAACAGAGGAATGTGAGGAATATTAACATAGTTTCTGTTTCTTCTCTTTTTATTCGTTGTTTACTCAGGGAGATCATCAATACTCAGATGGACCATGACTTATTGAAACCACATAAGTATATCTGTCTTCTGTTTGCAACTGGAGTCTTCTCAGGAGTCGGATGTCTTTAAATAAGAAGCTGTGCATCCCTGAAAGATCATCAGTTAATATGCTTTTGAAAAAGAAGAAAAGTACCTGGCTCCACAAAAACATCACTGGCTTTCTGGCTGGGACAGAAATAACCAATCCACATTTGTATGGACAGCAGTAGTCATGTAACTAACTCACAATTTTAAAGCATCTGCTTTCTCACAACATCCTAAGCAGTGGTAAATATAGATAGTTGGAAGACTTGTTTAAGACTGATAGCCTTGCCAAGAACACTTGCTACCGTGGGGAACTGTGGTCATTGTAATAATTAGTGGGCTCACTTAAAAAGTAGTTGGTCTTACATTTGTTCGCTTGTTATATACATCATTGTAACATGAGTGCCACTGGGTAGGAAAGTAACTGTTAACCCACCTTATACTGTTGTAAGCACTGGCTGTTTAAGATGAGAATGATGAGCTGACAGGATATCCTGAGTGCTATGATGTCACTACGCAACTAAATTCAGGGTTTTAATCTCATGCACAATGGCATATCATTTAGCCACCCTTGTGTTTTGTGGTGATCAGATAGTAAAAAGCAGTGGCTTTCTCATTGTGTAGGCAGACACAATTAAAAGCAAAAGGTCACCAGAAGTGATGGGTGACCACTTGACAATAGAGGAGCTTGCTAGCATGGGCATTTATAGAACTGATATGAAAGTAGATGTCTAGTTTAGTGGTGAATTTCACAGTTGACCCTGGTCCTGAATTACACCATGATAGTTGAGCATATGTGTGCCTGATTAACTGAAAACAAGTTCTGGCCTTTAGCAACCTTCGTCAGAAGTGCACAATTAAACAAGTCAACTTTTATATCCAAGCTGATTAAATATTATATATAAAATGTTGGACATTTGGCCAACTATTGTGGATCAGCTCATTAGTTCATAAACCAGTGATATCATGAAACTTTGGACAGCTGGTCAACCGTGGATTAGTAGCTCACACAACTGCAGCTGTTTATACTCTAGTGTTTAGATGGCCCTGATGCATCTTGTTGACCATATCTTGCTAGCTGTATGTGAGCCAGCATTAGGCGGGCTTGAAAGGAACCTTCGTGCTGCTGGGTGTAATTATTTCGCTAACTGTGGTTCCCAAAAATAGGATGTACTACCATTCAGGCTGGATGTTAAGAGAGTAAGACGTTTTTAAATCTACTAATTACAAAGATCTGTATATTTGTTTTGAGGCACTGGGAATGTAGGCAGCAGACAAAATTGGTATGAACCATAAAATATAGAGAAGTCATTGTACGTTCATCCGTTATTCTGTTATGTACAAGTGTATTGTCATGCTGTATGAGCATCAAAAAATCTTATCTGCACAATTCTATCCTCACTTAAACAAATTTCCAGGAGATTCAAATTCGGACGGACGTATAAAAAGGTTCTCTTCAGCACTGAGGGACAGACAATAGTGCACTTACCAGATCAGGAGTATGTCATGGATTATCTACCTTGGGTGTGCAGGGTCATGAACAGGTAGATAGACAGCTGCTGCGACTCCTCTGGACAGCAAGCTTTTTTTTTTTTTAAAGTGGACATTGTGACCTCCTGTCTGGGATCAAGTGGACAGTGCAACAGTACATATCTGGTGAGGCTGATTTAGCTGTGAATGAGCAAAGGATCTGGATGATTTTCATTGTGGAAAATTTTCGTTGTGCAGGGGAAAAGGCGGGCAGATTTTTAAATCAGGTTGCAACTGGCACTAACAGTATGCAGACTCTTATGTTTGCTGACAAGGAACTGCAGGGATATCCCAAGGGCAGTGATGTCTATTCTTGATTCACTTTTGTTAACCATCTTCCTTTTTGTCTTCTTTTCCCCAAACTTTCCTCTGTGTTTACTTTACCCCCACCAGTCCCATCTGTGTCTAGTTTAGATCAGTTTTCCTATGGTTCCTCTATCCCAGTGTTCACTTGCTATTTTTTACTGATATTCATCATTATCACCAACCTGTGTCATTCATCACATTAGAGGGCTAGCAGTCTATTTCTCCATTCTGCTCTATTCAGTGCCATCTTCTTGGTGTTATAATAGAATATGGTCCGGCAACTTTGGTCTCTCATCAATGTTCTTAGAGTTTCTCTTTAACATCCTTGTTTCCTCATTTCAGTTGTTTTCCTTTTCAGTTTGGTGATTCTCCTATTCTCAGGATGTGCCCAGTATGCCACTATATTTATTGATATCATATCAGATATTTATTTGTTTCGTCTTTCTTTAATTCATTCCCATTAAATATTCATCAGTTTCCTTAGGCTTTTGTTTTCAAATTTAACGTTTGCTTCATGTCTCTAATGGTTCTCCATTTTTCTCTGGCATATGTTGAAATTGAAATAATATTAACATTTATTGTTATCGATCCAGCGGCGCATGAGCTTTGTCCCAATGCCGTGTAGCAGAATTTACATGTTTTCACCAACTGTTCTTTTCCTCTACAAGGTGTTCCACTTGTATGGTCTTGGAGGGAGTAGCGTTCTTCTAGTCTCGCTGAATATTAACATTTAATAACTAGCTCATATGACATGTAGTGCACCTTCAAGTGGAACATGTTGACTGAAAATAATAACAGAAGGCGCTCAAAAAGCAACTTAAGTGAAATCGTCTTGCTTAAACATATATGGTATGCTTTAGGAGTGTGTGTTTCCCTGTTTGATGTGCAATCTCTTATACAATTTATACACATTTTGATGCAGTTTTCTGGGAGGTAATGGTGGCGATGTGATGTTGATCATATCAACCACAAAGGACCTGTTGGTCAGCAAAATATATGAGAATAGCCTCATATGACTGACACACCACTGGTTAGGTTAGTAAAGGGGCCTTTCCATTTTGTCTTGACTTTTCATGCAGTGCTGTTACTTACAGTACAGGCCAAACACCAGTCTCCCATATGCCCTAATGATGTGTCAACTTATTGACTTGACTTTTACTTTATTTGCTATTCCATATGGTCTTCAGGGAGTTGCTTTGGCGTAGTGGCTAGACGCTCGCATGCGGATCGGAAGGTCGTGGGTACGGTCCCTAGCGGAGCCAGACTTTTTTCAAAAATGACTTTGACTCCCAGGTTGACCCAGCCTTGAGTGGGTCCTGGGAAGTAAAGGTAGCCGGCGTGATGCTGACCATATCACTCATCTTGTGTTGACTGGTCTTAAAAAAATATAGGTCTAGCCCTATATGCAGTATATGCCCTATACGTCTAAAGGCATGGAAAAGGGACCTTTATATGGTCTTCAGAATATCTCATTAACATTCTGATTGTTGCTTTAAATGCTGTCCTATAATCATAATGGTGGAAACCTTTACTGTCTCTTTTTCTCCCCCTTTCTATATGTCATTTTTTTATTACTAGAAGTAAGCATTCTTTTTTTTTTCTGACAACCCATTCCCAGAAATTGACAGTATTCTTTTTTTTTTTACTATGTCATCTTTTCATGAACAGAAATTAACAGATCATTCTATTTTTTTTATGTGGTCTCGTAATTTTCAGATATCAACATACCGTCACTAGACGTACAAATCAAGGCAAGGTAAAGCATGCAAAAATACCTTTCACTTCAGTCTCTATGAGAATGATTTATTACCAATGTCCTCTAGATAATTTGAGTGCTAAGATACAAATCCCTCAGTGTTTTCCTGACACCTTGTGTGCAAGCTAGTTTTTTTTTTTTACCTCAGTAGATTTACTCGTGTTAAGTCTGCATTTGACTTGTCAGTCCTAGCTGCTCCATTTTTAGATACTGATCAGCATTTAAAATTCATGGTAAATCCTGAAAAAGTTAAATAAAATATATGTTAACATAATATACATATTTTAAAAAAGCATGTAAATAATTGAATTCATTTTTGATCCTATAAGAAGTAATTAAAGAGGTCGATTTTCAGGGACACCAGACTACAGTAACAATAAAAATTCTCCATCAGAGTGATGGCAATGTTTGCCAGTACAGATTTCTATAGAATGCTACAGTGTCTATATCTTGTTTTTTTAATGTATTTAAATTCTTCTCATTCTGTAGATGCCAGTCAGTACTTGAATGTAATAACTGATGTTTGCACATGTAGGCTGCAGTCATCAGGGATCTCTTGTAGTTGTAGTTAGTGGCTGGAATAATTAGGTTAAGGTATCACTTTGCAAGGCGTAAATTCTTTCCATTCCAGGATATCAAAATAAGTTTGTGGGTTACTCTTTATAAGGTATCGGTGGCTGCAGGTCAGGATATAACTTCATGATTCTCAAATACTAGGATCTAGTCGCTGCGATGGAAAATTTATTAAAAAGAAAAAATAATAACTTGTACTGGTTTTGAGACAATGATACGAGAGTCACACTGTGCAAGTGATTGGAACTTCAACTAATAAAATTCCCACTGGGCCCCAGAGATCAGTGTGTGTACTGAAGCCAGCCCTTATTGTTGATACAACACACATTGTTTGAAAATACACAATTCTTAACCATTTCTGTCCAGTTTTGCTGCTGTGGAGTCACCCTTCTATATCACTTGTCCCAAAGCTGCATTTTTTAATTCCCTAAGAACAGAAACATTGTTGCTTCAAAGTAAAAAAAAACAAAAAACTTAAGGATGGACAGTGTTGAAATCACTGCCTGGGACATAGAATTAAAATTAGAAATGGTATGTAGCTGCCAGATGGAACATAAGGGAGGAGTTTATGCCACAGTAAGTATTTATAATCTATATGTGTACAGCAGTTATTATGTGGCAGCCTCATTCATAGTTGAACTTGGTTAGCCCAACCAGTTTTTCTGTTGCATTTCTGTTTTGAAATATTTTGAGATTGATTGGTGTTGATATGATCTTCTCTGAGAATTAATTGGTTGTTATTTGTATAATTGATAGACTGTTTTGCTTGAGCTTTTAATTTTGTATGAACTTTTAAGAACTACTGAATTAATTTTAAAAAAGTAAACACTTTAAAACATTGTTATAAATGAATGTTTCCCTTCTCAGTTTAGTTTATCTGGTTCAAAGCTGAGTGTTGCCCTATTAATTTTATATTATGTCTTTTTTTTATGGTTGATTGTTTTCTTTGATTTTGGTTGTTGGGTTTGGTTTCTCCCTTTGAATTGTTTAGTTTTCATTTATTTGGATGTTAAAGTTCTCCCATCTTTAAAAAAAAAACATTTTTTTTTTCATGTATTGTGTTACAACAGACTGTTTTATGAGGTTATGATCAGATGAAAATGACAAGAAAACTAAATATGCATACGTCAGGCAGGATGTGACAACCCTGTGTTAACCATGTCACCACCATGCGACACATGTGTCCCGATGGAATTCCATAAAACTCTGGTTTTGTGGAAATGTTGTGTTTATGTTAAGTAGGTACCAAATAAAGCCAATTTAAGTATAAGTATGGCACCGTGTGTCTGATCCCCAGTTGGTGTGAAAGGGTCTTGCCTGAAAGCTTGGTATTTCTTTGTAAATCCTTATGGTCTTGAACTGGTAATGTTATCTTGTTTGAGTATAGCATTTGAAGAATGAAAGTTGTCTTTATCATCAATAGATTCTTTGTTTGGTGTGTTTGATTTATTAACAATTTGTATATTGGGAAAATGCTGATTTAAAGATCAACATTAGAGGAATGGATGCTGTGCATTATATAGTTTCTTTGATTTATTTGCAAGACTAAATTCACGCTTTCTTTCGCTCTCTACACACACACATGCACGCACACACACTATATATATATATATATATATATATATATATATATATATATATATATATATACATACATACATACATACATACATACATACATACATACATACATACATACATACATACATACATACATACATACATACATACATACATACATACATACATACATACATACATACATACATACATACATACATACATACATACATACATACATACATACATACATACATACATACACTGCACCAGTCAGATATTTAGAGATGAATGCTTGTTATGGAACCCATTAATTAATAGAGCGCAAGAGCAAAATGATAAGGATGGAATCTTTTACCACCATCTTTTCAGTGTTTCCATGCAATCACCTAGTTTGTGTGGTGTACTGATGTGTCACACTTGTACAGCTGCATTGATTGGTAAGTCAGCATTGCTGTAGACAAGAGTCGACACATTTCTTGGTGAGATCTTATTTTTGGTTTCCCTAAATTGACAGGGTGATGTTTTAAAGTCTATTAATGCTTGTACTTGTGCACTTTATTACAGTGCTCTTGGCTAGAGAATGTAAAGCATTGTTTATGTATTGTAAAACATACCACAGTGAAAAGATAATATGTGGGTGGTGGGGGGATGTTAATTCAACTTTGGGCTGAACTGAGTGGTGAGTCAGAAATAGGAGTGGCTGCAGTTAAGATAATACAGAAACTAATAAACACAAAAGTTACCTAGGAAGTTCAGTGAGACAAAGAGAAGGGGTAGAGAGACAGATACTGATGAGCATTCAGACCCAAGTCTTTCTACAACCAAAATGTGTTTGACACCATAGTGATGAATTCAAACAGTCCCACAATTGAGGAGACAAATTTAATGATTGATGAGCAGTCACAGAGAAGGTATAACTAGGACATGAGACCAGAACCTGTTGAAAATCCATTGCAGCCAACCTCAACTGAAGATGACATATGATTGATTGTATAATCCTGTCTCTTTTATGTGGTAGGCGACTTGTATGTGGTTCATTGATAAAGTAGTTGGTAAAAATAAAAATTCACTTTTATTTGTGTGCAGGTTCCCATCCCGTTACAGATTTCTAGTCATTTTTGGTTTATGTGAATTTTCAGTCATCTACCTTTATTTGAAACATTCTGAGCGGGCCTTTTTTTTTTTTTTTTTTTGGTAACAAAATAGTTCTACACAGAATGCCTGTCTACCAGTTGTGAGTCTCACTTGTCTGCTCAGACTGAAAACCTGTTCATTTGGATAAGAACAATATGTGCAGTGCAGACTTGGCAGCAAGTCCCCTTCTTCTGCTTTAACCTGTTAATGGCGGTTGGCATGTTGTGTTGTGGTTTACAGCTAGGCTGCTATATCTGTACCTTTCGGTTCAACACACATGATTTCAAGCTAACTCTTAACCCTACCAGACCTGAGACCCTGAATTTAATTGCCTTCTATACATGAGCTCCTGGGCGTTACCACGAAAAAACCAACATGATGTACACAAATATTAGTTACATGCAAACAAGTGGTTAGAATAAGATGAAACTTGGAGACATTGTAGAGAATAGGGTTACCTTTCATCTAGCGCCAATATTTTACCTTTGTTTGTCAATCCACCCAGCAGGATCAGCTTTGTTTCACAAAGTAAGCACCAGATGTTGCTGTTTGAGGGACACGCCCTTTCTCTTACTATTGATCTAGTTTTAAATCTATAATTTTCAAGATTCTCCTTATCCCTCGAGCTCTCACTGACTGTCACTTCAACTGGGATCGTATTCTTCATGAAATTCTGACTCCTCAGAGCCTGAATCAACCAAAGTATTGATCACCTGTTGGACTGTGAAAAACCTAGACCTACTCAACTTTGCTGTTGAAGTGCTTGGTTCATCAGCTGCTTCCTTTCATTGTGAATTTTCAGAATTTTTTTCACGTTAAACCACACAAAGTATATCCAAACACATTTGGGCAGTCATTCGCAGTGGCTAACCACGAAGTTTGATCACGACTGGTTGGTTATTTTTAGTTTGTGATGCGTTTTAGTATACAAAGTACTGGCAATGTGGTACAGCGGTTTACCGTTAGATAGGAAAATTACAGCAGAAGCGGTACATTGGTGTGGTAGAGTTAATTAGTCGCCTTTTACAGTATGTTTGATAATGGGCAACAGGTTTATTACCAGTTTTTGGTGATTATGCTGGCAGAATAATTTACAATATAAAGACATAAAATAAAGTGATTTAGATATATTTTTTCAGTTTTTGAAAATCTTCCTGTAACACTGTTCTGATCATGCATGACTGCATCAACCATTAGGGGATTGTATAGCTGAGGTTTCAAATATCATTGAAGTGAAAATGCCGACACCGTATGCCAAAATCATTTGTAGTTTTCACGCTCACCTGTTTATTTGTGAACTTTCCCCTCATTCAGCAGTGTTGAGAATTCCAGTTTTATACAGACATGTATCTCTGAGAGACAAGACTATTAATGTCTGGGTGGGGGGGGGGGGGGGGAATGAGGTAAGTGAAGGTCATGTCAGTGCAGTGTCTCTGTGAGACAAGTCATAAAGTGTCTCTGTGTGAGACAAGTCATATAGTGTCTCTGAGAATAGTTAACTGTTGCTTGTGAAGTTTGTGGATTGAGACACTAATCCTCATAATATATCTAGCGAGAAATTACTCCATTTACAGTGAGATTCAATTTTAACTGTTGAATTTTTCTCATCACTGATCATCTTCAGGCAAGAGTGTGTTCATGCACTGTGACATATGGGTTATTGCTCATTTGAATGTTTTTCACTCTAGTTTGAAGAAGGACACATTTTTCATTGACTAAAATATCATTCATTGGTTGTTCAGCGGTTCACTAATTGTTTTTATTTTTAATTTTTTTTATAGTTTTATGTACAGTTGTTGGATAGTGTGTGAGCGTACTTATTATATTTTCATGTAATTGTGTAGACTTGTACTGCAATCATGTGTCATGGTAATGTAATTACAGGATCCCAACATATCATCACTAGATGATTCCATGATATTTGGGCTGGTACCCGTTTATGTAGTTTTGTGTAATTACTATTTTCACATTGATTATCTTCATGATCATATTCAGTGGATCACACTGCACTGATGTGCCAGGTGCAGTGCAGACATTTCTGTAGATATGTAAGTTATGCCTGCCTAACCAAGTTCTTGGCTGTCCTCAGTCTACCTGTAAAGCAGCCTTTGTCCCTCCCTCCTTTTGTCTGGTCAGACTTGGGAGAAGGAGGTTGTAGTTTCCTTAACATCATTAATATACAAAAGCTTCTCTGATCCTGCAAGGTTATGTAGTTATAGAAATTCGCGAGGAGAATGGTAGGTAGGTTCTTTACGAGAAACAAAAATTGTAAATCATTATGTTCAACTAGCGTTCCTGAAGGGGGAGTTTTAGGTTATAATTGTTACTAGGTTATGTGCACCACATAAAATAGCTTAGCATTGCACACCACCAAGAGCCATGAAAAAGAACTCCTGAAGTGTTGATGCCATCAAAGGAGACAGACCCAAATACTGTCTGGATTGTTGACAGTCGTCTATGGGTCAGCAGTGGGCAACCTTGTCACCGATGTGTGGGTGTGGAGAATAAGTGAACAGATTTTCACACATGTGTTTACATTGGCTGTTGCCATGACAACCACCACCAGCATCAAGTAGACCACCTCATTCATGCACTGGCTGTGGCAGTCTGTGAGAGTTATATGTTCTCAGTGATGAACAGTTTGTTGATACCCTGTTTACAAGTGTATGTGTATGCGCATGTGTTCAAGCAGTCGTGTATGTAATTTTGTATACACATTTAAAGGCCTTTATGTGGGGGTTTGTGTTAACTAAAATATTTCAGTAGTCACCACTCAGGATAAAATAGTTTCTCTTTCTTGTTTTAATAAAAACCAGGTTGTCATTCCTCTTCTACCTTAGAACAAACAGCGATAACACTTTGTGGTCTTGTACAGTTAAAACAAACCTAAGCACAAAGATAGTCTTGATTTAGTAAATCTAGTAGCATACAGGGACCATCTATGAAGACTTAAGTCTGTAACATCTATGGTAGTAGGCCGGTCAGTGCTATGCTGTCTGTAATACTAGAGAAGTAAATTACACATTGGATATATGAAAATGGGTATCAACAAATGAATGTGCTGAACTGTTGTAAGAAACCTAATGTAAAGGTACATGACTGTCCTATATGGGGACTAGTGCCCATTCTTCTTCTTCCTTTGTTTGCTTTAAATAAGTTGTCTATATCAGCAGTTTAGTCTCTTGTATAAATTTCACTGTCATTTTTGTTCATTCAGTGGTCCGTAGAGTTTACGTTCTACTTGTTCTTTCTATCAAATTTTTTGCATTAATTTGTCATATTTGGTGCAGTCCTGGAATACATGTTCTGCTGTCTGGGGCAACTTTTCACATGTGCACATGGCTGATACGCCTATTTGTGTACATGTGGTTGCGTTATCAGCTGTGCCCTGTTCTTAGTTTCCTAGACTGGATTGTTTCAAGTACGGATTTTCTATCTGTCAGCACTAGTAGGATACAGTGACATCCCATGAAGACTTAAGTCAGTAACATCTGTCGTAGTAGGCCGGTCAGTGTTATGCTCTCTGTTATACTTGAGAAGTAAATTACAAATGGGCGACTACAGTCAGGTGGGTATCAACAGATGAATCTACTGAACTGTTGTTACAAAACTAATGGAAGGAAATGGGAAAGTTAAAAACACATGACTGCCCTAGGCTGTTTACACGAGCACCCATTCTTTTTCTTCCAGGTGAGCCATAAACATGACCACTTGTTTAATGCTTCATCTTCTCTGAGTTGTGGTTTCATGGCAGCATGGTTGTAATGATCATGTTAAAGAAGAAAATGTGAAAAGGTAATAGATAATAGAATTTATAAAATGTAGCAATTCTGAACAGTTTTGGCTTGTTGCTTGACAAGCCTGATACATTTTGATTGAATCTGACTCTTATTTCAGTGAATTTACTGAGATGCTGTTACTTTGTTGGGTTATATTCATATTGTTGTTTGAAGTGAAGTGACTTCTGATCAAGTACCATTATCTGCGAGGAAATAAAACAGTCTGGACAATATTGTGTGGTGTTATGTGTGAAATTTTAATATGAAACATTACCGGTGTCACTCCGCAACATCAACCAGTTTTGACCAGTCTTTGCCCCGGGTTAGCAGAATTGGAGACTAAGGAACAAGGAGACTTACTAAGCTCCAAGACTAAAATACTGCAGTCTCACTTGGCGAAAAAAGACAAATGAAAAAGACAGAAATTAAAAATTCACACACGTTTGAATGGAGCAGAACAGACAAAAACTCATTATCAACTAGCAGGTCCTTTGCAGAACGTCGCTGTCATCACAATCTGCCTAAAAAAAACTCTTGTCTCTTGCCAGTTCTCCAGCCTCATTTACTTTCATACTCAAGGAGTCATATCCTGTGCCCATCTTCGTGTCGGTCGGCCCCTGCCTCTCCTTTCTGGTACCATGCCTTCTGCTATAATTTTTTCCAATCCGTCGTGGCGCTTGATATGGCCAAAATATTTCAGCTTCTGAGACAGGATGCTGTTTTATTAGCCAATCTTCCTTGATGTTCAGATCTTTCAAGATGTCGGTATTTCTCGTCTTTTTTGTCCAAGATATTTTGAGAATCTTTCTATAGCATTTCAGCTCAAAAGCCCCTATTCTCTTGCTTAAGGACTGAGATGGTTATACTTAATGGTTATATACGTTTGTCCAGGACCGTCAACGCAAAGGCCTGCTGAGTCTAGGGGTTCCATGCTGATCTGAATGTCAAGTGACTTGCCATAAATAACAAATATATTTGACTATTAAATTAATTCTATTTAATATAAAACCCAAATTATACTCTCTCTCTCTCTCTCATTCACACACACACACACACATATATATATATATATATATATATATATATATATATATATATATATATATATATATATATATATATATATATATATATATACCTTAAATATATCTGGACGATAAATGCCGTCTGCAAGTGCGAATTCAGCAACTCGGTGCTTTCGCCATATATAGAGGATTGTCTACAGTCTATAAAAGTCTTTGATTTTGTTCAGCATCAGTTTTCATTATTTGCTGGTTCCACTATCTTGATTGTATAATCGTCTCGCCTTGCCCTTAAGTGTTGAGCGTCGACCAGATCCCCTGGAAATTCCTCGCAGCGCTATTCTTCTCAGATCGTAATGGTCTGTTTGTGTCTCCGCACTGTTCACTTGCTCCCAAAAGGCCCGCACAACATCTAGCTTGTCATACATCAATTCACCACTAGGTGATGCAAAACCGGCCAGTCTATCTACTTGCTCGTTTCACAACACACCGCTATACCTGGAGAAAATATCCAAAACTACCGGATTTCTTTCATAGTCAGGGCAATACTGGTAATATTATGTTTCCAAACAGGGAAATGAGGCACCAGAATGTCAAGATTCTGGACGTGTTATTAGTTGACTCTCCTTCCAAACAACACCACCCGTCCTCCCTTCTCAGCACCATCCTAATAGGCACCCGACTCTTCTCAGCAACTTAAAGTGAGGTTTTTATTTTATTTTATCTAATTACGTTTGTATTTATTTATATTTGTTTAGCATGATCAACGTATATTATGCCAATAACAATGGGTTTTTCCTTCATTGGAACGGATTGGTCATTATCCCTTCATTTCTTATAGGAAAATTCGTGTGGTATACGTCCTGTTTACTGTACGTCCAATAATCTGAAATGGTTTAAAGACGTATGCCGGGGTACCACTGTATTTCTTTTATAATAGCAGTTTAAAGCACCGGCAATCGTTCTCGTTAACCCTGTGTTCTCTAAGAAGCAGTGGTTGTACTTCAGCCAACCTCTAGTGTGAAGACGGCACTCACTTTAATACAAACAAGCGGGGGCCTCAATTTCCGGCCCACTGTGGATGGTTAGGCGCGGCATAATGTTTAGCCTCGAAGTTGTGTTGGCTTCTGACAGCCCTTTACTAATGTAGTTTCCACTTATGAACGGAAGTCTACTGTTTCCCTGCCTAAGCTACCGAGTAAAGTGTTTGGTGCAGCACTGTTACCTGTGTCTCTTCATGTGGAAAGCCTTTCATTTGTGCAGCAGTTGAGTCATGGTATTTAATGTGGCCGGTAGCCGGTTTACGTGTGGGCTAAATACATTATGTAATAATTTTACGTGTTAACAGTCAAAATATCGTGACTGACTACTTCCATTAAACTTCATATAATGACCTTGGCACCCAGGTCGACCCAGCCTTGAGTGGGTACCGGGTGCAGTCCCGGGAAGTAAAGGCGGCCGGCGGAATGCTGACCACGTCACCCATCTTGTGTCGTTGGTCTATAAAAAAATATAGGTCTAGCCCTATATGCCCTATAACCCTAAAGGCGTGAAACAGGGTCCTTTTTACTTACTTCCATCAAAAACAAACTGCATATTTTGGTGGCGATGGCGACTGTTGGCTTTGACGTCTGTAACTGCCTTGTGCATTTACAGCGAGCACATATTTGTCGTTGTGCCGGGGCTAATTGTTCACTAGTTTTTTCAGACTGAGGGACATTTGATTTGATTGTCACTGGCTCAGGAAAGGAGCAAGAATGTGACGACCTGATTGCAGTGAAATGGAAACATCGACTAAGACTAACATTAATAAACAACAGACAATATAAAGTGCACACAACAGCGAAAACACTCGAGATTATAAATAATTTTTGGTGACACGGATTTCTGGGGATTCGGACGCGCACTACCACGACAGTTTGTACAGTGGCTTTTATGCGGAACCTTGAAAAGATGAATTATGGGAAAACCAGGATAATGTAATTAACAGAGAGGTACATAATTGTGGGTCTGTTGATACATTTTGGACGCACCGAACACACGAGCCAAGATGGAGAATAGGATTCCATCATCATCATCATAAGTTTTTGAGAAAACAAAAATCGTCACGGTCAACCAGCTCCTTCTGAAAAAGAAGCTTTGGGTTATAATTCTTCTTCTTCTTCTTTGCGTTCACCAGCTGTAAACTCTGGTGGAAAGTTCTGGTTGCTCGTCCACTACTGAACTGCAGTCCTGCTCCAGAACCTGAGTGTTGCGTGTGCATCAGTTTTACAGATCTCATTCTCTTGAATACAGATTGCTGGTTCCTTGCCTCTCCGGCAGATGCACTCCGACTTCAAAGGAGGCTCCCCAATTAGTCGACTCTTACGACATGCTTTTGGGGAGGCAGTGGGTCTATTCTTGTTTTCCCCACAATGGGGCCCCGAAACCCACACGGGGAGGGTTATAATTGTGACTATGTCTCTTGTGCCCACTGTTGTTGGCTTAAACTGGGGTTGTGTGCCATATTAAATGGCTTTTTCTTCTTCTTCTGCCTTTCTAGCCCGCAATGGAGCATAGGTCCTCAACCAACGCCAAGTCGTTATATCCTTTGCTATTGCATGGAGCTCTCCCCATCTTTCTAACTTCATTCTTCAGCTCCCTTCTCCATGTTCTTTTCTGGCCTTCCTTTATTCCTATGTCTCTGTGGGTTCCAGTGCAAAGACATTCTAGTACGTCTTTTCTTCACCTTTTGGTCCACTGGAGCTTGCTTAGTTCTCTCCCAAAGATCTACATTATTGATTCTATTATACAATTTAATTCCCTCTATTCTGCGCAGACACCAGTCTGCGCCTTAAAAGAATACTAAATTTCAAATGGTCAGATTTCCGAACCAATACACAAATAAGGCAAGAATCCAGGCAAGTGTCTAATTTTATACGAAAACGCCGCTGGAACTATGTCAGCCACGCCCTTAGAATGAATAAATCAAGACTTCCTTACCAAGCCCTCATTTGGACACCACAGGGGAAAAGATCTCGTGGAAGACCAAGACTAATTTTGCCGCACTCGACACAAGAGGAAAGACTAACTAACTATTCTGCGCAGACACCAGTTAATGAATGTCTGTAGTTAATTAGTAATTGCCTTAGTTGCTCTCCATACAAAAGTACTGATTCGACATTAGAATTAAAAATTGACAGTGAAGTATTTCTAATAATTTCGTTTGACCTCCACAAATTCCCAAGTGCTATGAAAGCTCCTCTTGCCTTTTGCGTTCTTATTTTAATATCTCTAACAGTTCTCCCATCTTTATCTACATTAATTCCCAAGTAGGCGTACGACTCCGTGTCTTAGAGTGGTGTGCCATTAAGAGAAACCACATTACTATTTGCCTGATTTATTCTCATTATCTTTGTTTTTCCTCTATAGATTATCAGATTAATTGGCTTAGTGCCCCAATTTGTTTCTTGGTGTCCCTTCCTGCGCGTCCAGGTCTGGGCCTTGGTTTAAAAAAAAATGATTTATGGTTTCTTCTATCTAGGGTCGGCTCTGTGGCTAAGTCGATGCGAACGCTTCGTAATGCCGGGATGCCGGGTTCGATCCCAGCTGCGGGCCATGCGCCTTGTGTTGGTTTCGACAGTGGTATCAAAAAAGCCGACCGTCTAGAAGCAATGGCAAACTACTGGACGTAAATTGTCTAGAAAAACCACACAACAGCAAGGGGCTGTTGGAGTTGGTTCTGCAACGTCCTGCAAAGGATACGCAACTAACCTCTATCTAAGCACACCTCCTGTTGTTTGACCATTACTGAAGTATTTGCATATCTCTTTACATGCACTGCATTGATTGTTCCTTTTTATCTTGTGTCCTTATTGTGTGTTATTATTTGTAGTCTAAGTCCGCTTGTTTCTTTTTGCTCTAGGTTTATTCAGGGTGTTCCTTATACAGTCATTGATTCCCGAGTCTGGCTTCTTCTATAAATGTCCTTGGCTGCATAGTTCCGGTTCCTGTGGATCCCAAGTTCCAAGAGACCTTTTCTGCTCACTCATCGCCTTGGAGGTATCATGCAGCTTACTAGCCAACCCTGGGGCGGGGATGGGGGAGGGTGGGTTTCTTCCAAAGATTTTGATGTTATGAATTTTGTTTATGTTATAATTTGTAATTTGGGCCTTGTTTTATTTTGCGGGGGGGGGGGGGGGGGGGTCACGTTCAGTCAGCATTCCTGAAGGGAGCTTTTGATTTTAATTGTGACTAGGCTATTTGTGTCAAATAAAATGACTTGCTAGTGCTCGCTACCAAGTAGCAATAAAAAGGACTCCTACAGTGTTGATGCGATCAAAGGAGACAGATCCAAATACTGTCCCCACCGACGATGCAGTTGTCTACCGTCTACTGGCCAGGCAGTGGCCGTCAAAATCGACGTCAGTGCACATTTTGCAATTTCCATGAATGCTCAGTTCTCCGATGCAACAGCCACTCCAATGTACTTTCAATAACTGGTCCCATAAGACGTTGGTTATAATGTTTCCTGTCTCCGCCTCGAAAGCGGCATAGGCGTGCTTTACTCCCATGTCACGCAATCGTACTGTTAGTATATGTTTGGTGTGTCTCTTGTGCTAATTATTTACTTACACATATTTCACTCTAAGCAGTAATGTGGTCTCTCTCTCAGGGCGTTAATAAACATAGGCGTCATTGTTATGCTGGCCATCCGCAATCATGCGGGATCCACTGCCTCCACCCTCCCCAACCCGCCCCCCTCGCTAATTTGCCAGCTACTATAAAGTTACCAGAAGTCAGCAAGAGCGGGCTGGGAGATTCCTGATAAAAAGGAAAATCTGACAGCTCAAGGTTATGTTTTGGTATTGAATCATGTGACCATACTATTGTTGCCAGTTTAGCGTTAGCCTTGTCATATTATTTCCTGTGTTAATCATAACATCAAAAAGGTTGTGTCGCATACATTTATATAACAAGTGTGACTTCTGTAAAACATTTAAACACATGTTTAATTTGTATTTTTGTTCAGATTATAAATTGTGTTTCTTTAAAATAGTTCAGTTCATAAACAGTAGTTTGTGCAGACGAAACTGACTGGCACCTGTACCAGAGACTGCAATGGACGTCTACAGAACTTTTGGTTGTCCTGAAGGCAGGATGTGAAATGACATTATGTCGGTATATTTAATATTTCTGTGACAACCGCAGGTTTTATTGACAGGGTGAAACAGTAGTCAGGTATGTTATTTTTAGATATAGTGATACTTTTATTGCTGATAGCAAACAATGGCTGTTTAAATTAACTCGTTGATCATGAGACATAAATAAATAATGAGTTTAATGAGACATTTGTAATTTTCTTCGAAAATGTTCAGTCGACAAAAAATAAACAATACAAGTTAAAAAAAAAAAAACTCTTTTACTTCCCTGTTAGTCTCCCCCTTCACTGCATAGTTTAGATGAACGTAACTTGTGCGAAACTTGTGTAAAAGTGAACTACAAGGAAAGATAAGGAGGCCAGTGATATTTTTTGTTTGTTAATTGTTTATAAAGTTTATTACATTTATTACATAATCAAATCCAGAAAGAATGCCTGTCTCACTCCTGCCTTAGTTTCCATTACCCACAATAAAACGTGTGTGAGCTGGACTTTAGTGTGACATTAAGTGTTTTTGAGTATACATTTCTTGAAATAGAAAAAAAAAATACGAGAAAGTTAGATGCTGGATAAAATTTAAAAGCTTAAATAGAAGAGTGTCTTATTAGATTAGTTCTTAGGACCAAGCAGTTGACTTTGCTTTGTTGTTAGTTACTCCTTACATGATACACTCAACATATTCTTCTTAATGTTGCATTTACCAGCTCGACTCTCCTCCGAACTTCTACTCCCGCATTATGGCGGCCTGAAATATCCGTTCGGGGTGCAGTCCAATTAAAAATATGCCGGCTGCGTATAACGAAACAAATGCTCTAACAGGGTCTCAGCGATATGTTACTTGCGGACCTGTTTCTCATTGTTTCTGATTACCTGACAATTCTAAGAGATGCACGCAACACTGCAGACAATAGTAGCAGACGATAATAATAGCGACTGTTGACAGTTTCCATTGTCGAACTTTCTGCCAATGAACAAATCGCGGCAAATCTAGGATCGGCTCAGAAAAATGAAACAAATGCTCTAACAGAATCTCAGCGATATGTTTCTTGCGGACCTGTTTCTGTGACTATGTCTCACCGCCAAGCGTATCCCCCGCGCCGCAGATAGGGGCTAAACTAGATGGCTGGGACTCACGAGTGGCAGCTACTGCATCTCCTGCAACTTCCTCCAATTACTTTGCTCGTGAGTCCCGGGCACCTAGATTAGCCCCCCATCCGCGCCGTTGAGTTTAATCGTGTTTTGCGCATGCCGACGAGTCTGTCATCTACCGCTGCTAAATCCTCAATCGGAAGAACAGTATTGCTAATCTTATTGGAAGCACGTGGTCTACCCGCCATATCACTTTCATTGTCTGTAATTTCTTGAAATTGTCAATGGTCGCTTTTATCGTCTGCTTGTATCGTCTGCAGAAAACGCTCGATATTGTCACTGGACGCTTTTATCGTCTGCTACTATCGTCTGCAATGTTGCGTCTCTCGTGACATTGTAAGGTACTCCTAATTTTGTCGCAATTTGTTCCTCGGCGGGAACTCTGACAAGTCCGTATTTTTAATAGGACTGCGCCCCGAACGGATATTTCAGGCTGCGGGGGTAGAAGTTCGGAGGAGAGCCACCAGCTCTAACACAATTGTTTTTTCAACTCATTCTCTCTTATATATAACATACAGTGTGTGATCAGCTATAATCAGTGTGTATCAAACAAGGAACAACTTGTAATTATATGTTTTACATTTGATTTCAGTGTGCTAAAGAAATCTGGCTAGATTTGCTAACGTGTAGCATAATATATGTTGTCTCTTTAAAAGTAATACACTAATGCTCTTTTCAATGTGTCTGTTATCACCTTAAGTATTTAAAATAACATCTTCTGGTACCAAAATGGATAATGAACAAAGAAGCAAAACTGTATCTTTTAAGTGTCACAAACTGGGCACACAGGCCCATTTTACATTCTTACCTTATGATTGACTGAGTAATGCTGCCCTAGTGCTGAAAGGATTAACATCTTTGCATTGGTTTTTAAAGGGCATTTTAATGGCTAAGTGAAATAATTATAGTATTAAAGATCTGTAAATGACATAAGAAAAATACATGATTGTTGCCTTATAAATTTTTGTCAAAGGCGCCACCCACATCATCACACTCTTTTGCAACCTGTTTGTTCTTGTAGCCCATGTTGTGGAGTGTTGGTAATAATTTATGTCCACAACCTTCTGTCTTTTGTACTTTAATCAGTTCTGACATGATCTTCCATACAGTGATGTCAGACTGTTTAATATCTTCTCCTTCTGTCCCCTTTTCCCTCCAACTTTCCCCCCATCACAATGTACTTCTGATTTCTCCTTCTCGTGAACTGACCAAAGAATGTAGATTCCCATCTGATGTGGGCAGTCAGTTCTTTTTTTGAGTCAGTTTCTTTCAAGACATCTTCATTGCTCCTTTTATCTGTCCAGGGTGTTTTGATAATTTGTTTGTTAAACCAGATTTCTGCTGCTTTCTTTTGCCATGAGACCTGTAATAAACCAAAACGTATACTTGAAATGAGTCGATGCTTCACTTGGAATGAACCTTGGTTTACAACTTATTGGCTTTAGCCACGGCTCACTCTCTGGATGTTACTGCTACACAACTTGCACTACTTTAACGTCTAGAGTTGAAAACACAAACGCCGCTCAGCTTCTTTGTACGTTCTGTCAGTTTATTCATTCATTTATGTTCCTCAAGTTCCCACAATTATATCTACTTCTCTCGCTCACAACATACTCAATTACTCGTCATCCGCACGACATTGGAACTACATCTCTGTTTCTATAACCGTCTACTCTGACTTCTCATGATCGACTGACCACGAGGCTAGCTCGGGCTTCGCCTCGCTTACTCTACCGGCCACAAGTATCTCGTGCCGTCACTTGTAGCACGGACTTCCTGCTTGCCACAATGTACTCGTGGAGACCATGCAAAGCAGGGTCATCACAGACCAGGTATGCTTGAATCAAAGAGAATGAAAAAGCAAGTGCTTTGGGCAGTTCCCTAACCATTGTGGTACATCCATAAATGGTTCAAGCAAACACATCGTCATTCGCTTGCATTGTTTGAATGTAGTGTATGGCTTAAATAGACTCGTCCATTCCATTTTGTGCAGTACTTATGTTGTCGCAGATAGACTCCAGTTCTGAACTTCTGACCTTGCTTCTATATTTATTGCAGGGTTTAATTAGGACGTGTCGGCTCTGTGGCTAAGTCGATGCGAATGCTTCGAAATGCCGGGATTCCAGGTTCGATCCCAGCTGCGGGCCATGCCTCTTGCGTTGGTTTCGACTGGTATCAAGAAAGTCGACCGTCCAGAAAGCAATGGCAAACTACTGGACGTAAATCTGGGGGTTGTTAGGGTTGGTTCTGCAACGTCCTGTAAAGGATATGCAACTAACCTTTTTTAATTAGGACGTACTCTTTCCTCAATTATTATGTCTGCCAAACAAAACAGATCCAGTTTTGTATTTATTTGTCCATTTTAGACAAGAATGTGTCCAGTATATCAGCATCTTCTTCTTCTGTTGATACCACTGGTTGTCCAGTGCCTTTCTAGTCTTTCATTTGGAATCTGTGAAATAGAGAAATAGAGGGACTTTTAAAAACACACACACAAGAAAAAGGAGTTAAAACAGAGATTAATAAAATAGAAAAGAATGGAGGGCGCTGCAGGCAACAGGAATTGTTTTAGCAGTGTGTACATGGTCATCTACTTGTAATCATGTGTCTCATTTACATACAATGGAGATTTTGGGGGGAATCCCCAGAGATGATAAACACATCAGCACATTTACTGTAGTTAATCACAGGCTTAATTAGTTTATGATAAGCAGTAATGGAAGAGGAACTGGCTTATTGAAGGAAAATGAAATGTGTAATTGTGTTTTGGAAAAGTACCGTCTTCATTTAGTTGAAAAGCTGAGACTGAAATGTTTCGGCCATCTGGTGATAATGAACCCAGTGATGCCAGCAGTAGAAGCTTTCAGCCTGAAAATGGAAATACTGGGAAGTAGAGGGAGACCCAGAAGATGAAGGACTGGTGTCACTGACAACCTGAGACTTTGCAACATCACAGCACACCAAACAGTAAAGCACCCTCTCTCGACTAGTGATCATCTGTTTTTTCTTCTTCATATTCACTGACTAAACTCTGGTGGAAAGTTCTGATTGTTTCTCCACCTCTGTACTTTAGTCTTGTTCCAGAACCTGAGTGTTGCGTGAACATACATTAGTCAGATCTGACTTATTTATATACAGATTGTTTGTTCCGTGCTTCTCGGGCAGATGCACTCCAACTTAAAAGGAAGCCCCCAGTTAGTCAACTCTTAAGACATGCTTGAGGCATGGGAGGTAATGGGTCTATTCTTGTTTTTCTCACAATTAGGCCCTGGAACCCACACAGGGGAGATTATCTGGTTAACTACACTGCACAAAGCTAACAAAAGATGAAAGCAAAAGAAGAATTGTTTCACTTGTCTCTCGTGTGTTTTGATTTCTTGTAACAACCCTACACTATGGCAGCCCTCTAGTGTGTCTCCTTCTTGGCTTTTAGAGGTGCTTGTGAGATTCAGGGACCTCACGGGCTATGTAGATAGTAGCTTAGCTACTTATAGGGACTCCCATGTCAGACTGCTCAAAGCATGAGGTCCACATACAGAGAGATGCCCAACACTTCAGCATAATTGGCTTAATGATAATAAAGCAAAATTTGGGTGCTGAATTCACTGTTAAAGATAAAGAGAAAGTATCTAATATTCAGCGTTATACAAACAGTGCTAACTTGAGCTGCAGTTTGACTGTTTTATTTTTGTTTTAGTTTTCCCACTTCAGGATTGCATTTTGTAGAATGAACATCTCAAAGGGAAGAGTTAGACAAGCTAAAACTCCACAAACTCTAACTGTATACTGTAAGATTTAATGTTGGGCTTGCTAATAGTTATTAAACTAATCTGTTGGCCACTGACTGTTAAGTTAGTGATTTAATGTTGTCGCATCATAATTTGTGTACCGGAAGTACCTGCTTTGATTTCTCTCCCTGCTTACTGATTATAAATCTTGATAAGAAGTTATTTTAGAAAACGTTGGTCAGTCATATGACCCCATTGTTGATCACTTTTACATGTTATGTTGTCATGGGGGGAGATTCACCGCTTAAAAGTGGATAATTAAAGTCTCTTCTTCTTTTTATTCGGCTTTAAAGATTAGTTGGCACATAGTGTTGTGGCTTATAGCTAGGCTCTGATATATCTACCATTTGGCCCAACACATTCTATTATTTTAATTCAATGGGGGGATGCATAATAGTCCTGGAAGATCAACATTGAAGGGGAAACAGAGGCGGACTTTCAATCAGGTTGCAACCGATACCATTAGCATAAGGTGACTAATTAAGGATTTACCGAAAGCAAATTTTCTCTCTGTGTGGGTTCTGGGGACCGGCCTGTGGAGAGGGGGAAGAAAGTATAGAATGAATGAATAAATGATATGTGTGTGTGTGAGTATATATATATATATATATATATATATATATATATATATATATATATATATATATGTGTGTGTGTGTGAAGGGGTTTATTGGAGTGATAATGTATACAACATAGATTTTTGCAAACATATTTATATGTAAGTAAAAGGACCCTTTCCATGTCATAGGCAGATCAGGAATGTGCTGCTAGACCTACAGTTGTGCAGACAAATTGGGGCACGGTGGCTAATGTAGTTCACAAAACGCTGGCTAACTTTACCTCTGAGGACAATTCCTGGTATTTATTTTAGGCTAGGTCAGTCTGTAGCACACATTATCATCAGGTGCCCTGTCAACTGCCCTAGGCACAGATATCCACAGGTCTCTGACCCTTGTCCTCTGGATCGTTTCCACCGATGATATCCCCCCATGCCACCGAATACTGAAAACTTTGTTTCTTAGAAGACTGTTGAACAGAATGGAAGTTGTTAGCCTAAAACACATGGAGACATACTCAGGAGGAGATCACAGCACTTATGGTCATGTGTGATAAAGATGACCTCAAAAATGAACAATGAAAAATTACAAGAAGTCAGTAGGAATGTTTCTGTGCTGCACTGATTTCCTGGGGGAAAACCCAGTATTATGGGGGGGGGGGGGGGATGCTTAGTTTGATTAATAGCCTGGGCAATAAGATTTCATTTATTATGGAAAAAGGGCTAGAAGAAGTCAATACAAGGAGATTCTTGACTGCCTGTTGTCCAATCCCATGTTCTGATGTAAGCCTCTGCCCTGCAAGCAGGTCTTGATGTCACACTGGCAGTTGCTGTGAGTCCTATGCCTCCTTGTAGCATAGTATAACACTGTTGTCCGGACAAACAGAAAGGTGCCAAAATTGGACTTTTCTGGTGATTGTCTTTAAGTCAGCCAGAGATATGGCTATGGTAGTTTTGTATCCAGTTGTGACCCCCCTCTCTCTCTCTCTCTCTCTCTCTCTCTCTCTCTCTCGCTTTCTCTCTTCCCCCTCTCCCCCGGCTGTTTTTGTTTCTCCTCCCCCCCCCCACCGCACCATCTCCCAAACTGTTGAGTTGTTTGTTTCTTTCCTTCTTTATATAGTTTTTTTTTAAATGTTGTTATTTTGCTCCACCCCTCACACTCCCCAACTGTTTATATTTCTTTCTTTCTCTTTCTTTCTTTCTTTCTTGTTCTTTCTTTCTTTCTTTCTTTCTTTCTTTCTTTCTTTCTTTCTTTCTTTCTTTCTTTCTTTCTTTCTTTCTTTCTTTCTTTCTTTCTTTCTATAGTTTTAGGTTTTTTGTTGTTGCTCCACACCCTCACCCTCCACAAATGTTTATATTTCTTTCTTTCTTTCTTTCTTTCTTTCTTTCTTTCTTTCTTTCTTTCTTTCTTTCTTTCTTTCTTTCTTTCTTTCTTTCTTTCTTTCTTTCTTTCTTTCTTTCTTTATGTGTTCTTTTAGTTGTTACTCTGTCCTTTCATTGAAATGACCATTCTTTTGAACATTTTTGATTTCGCTATTTCTGTCCTTCTTTTTCACAAAAATATATTTCTGTGTAGTTTGTTTTTAGATTTTTTTTTAAAATTTGTCTTTTATTTTCCATGTTCTTATGTTCTCCTCTTTTTATTACTTCTGTGTTTCATTCTTATGTCACTTTCTGTCCCTCCATTCATATTTCTTTTCATAACTTGTCTTCCCTCTGTCACTCTTGCACTGCTTTCTACTTTAGCAACTTTTATGTGTTTCTTCCTTTCTTAATTCTTTTCCTTTTTTTTTTTATTAATGTCATTTCCTGCCAAGTTTATTGTTTTTTAACTGTTTCCTCTCCTCTTGAAAAAAAAAACAATTTTTACTTTGTTTTTTCTTCCATTGTATATCCTTATTGCCAGTATTGTTTAATTTCTTTCTTTTATTTGTTTGTTTCTTTTTCTTTCAATATCTGATCATCTATTCCTCTTAGAGTTTATTCCTGCATCCACTTCTGAGTCAGGAGAGGTAGGGGAGATTGTTGGTAGTGTATTAGTTCTTACTCTTTTCTTTTATTTTGTATTGTGCTTTTGGCTTTTGTCTTTCCCACGTGCTCATTCTGGGTTTTATTTGACAGTAGAAAAGTTGAGACTAGCATGTCAGTACTGATTGATTTGTCTATTTGTGATTTTGGTATGACCTACGAGTCTTGTTCTATATGTCTGTTTATTTATTTGTTTGTATGATACAAGTGGTATTCTTGCTCTCTTATGGGTGAGATGTCTGCCTTTGAAAATTGTAAATTTTAACTTTATATGTTGGAATTGCATTTGGTTAGATATAGTTTTTTTTTAAGTTGGTTGGGAGGGGTGGGGGGTGTTAATTTGTAGTTCTTTATAGAGTTGAATTCTTCTTCTTCAGCCTTCTATCAACTAGTGGAGCATAGGCTCTGGGTCAGCTCGGCCAGGTCATTGTATCCTTCGCTGTTGCATGCAGCTCTGCCTGTGTCCTCCCCATCTTTTTAACTTCACTCTCTAGCCGCCTTCTCCATGCATTTTATTTGTATCTTTGTTTTTTCTAGGCCTCTGAGTGTTCCAGTGCAGAGACATTCTAGTTATAGTGTTCTCAGGTTTTGTCAGCTTGTATCCTAGCCAACACCAGCATCTCTTCTTCACCTCTGGGTCCACTGGAACTTGTTTAGTTCTCTGCCAAAACTACATTAGTGATTCTATCATACCATTTAATTCCCTTTATTCAGGCATCACCTAATGAATCTTTAGTTTATTAGTGATTGTTTTAGTTGTTTGACATTAAAATTAAAAATTTTAAGTTTAGTCTTAGTTTTAATTTCTTTTGACTTCCACAAATTTCCTAGGGCTATGAAAACTGCTCTCACCTTTTATATTCATATTTTAATATCTCTCTCAGTATGCCTATCTTAATCTACATTACTACCTAAATAGGTGTACAAAACCACATTAAAAAATGGGTAATCTGTGATGATTAAATGATAAAGATTATCCTTCCTGTGTAGCATTGGTCATCCTATCTGTCCTGTCTTTTGTCTTATGTACCATCAGTGATTACTATAAAGATATTCATCCATGCCACTATTCCAAACTGTCCAGCATTTTTTTGTGTCTTGGTTTCCCGAACCCCTCTTCCCTTCAAAACTAACTTGTTGTCACATTATACTCCCTTCTCAAAACACAGTTTCTCTCTTCTCCTTCTTAACAGTTTCTTTCTTCTCAACTTACAGTTTCTCCCTCCTTAACACTGTTTCTCCCTTCTTAGCACACAGTTTCTCCCTTTTCAGCACAGTTTCTCCTTTCTCAGCAGACACTTATAGAATGGATGTCCCTCTTCTTATGTGATCAGTTCTCTCTGTAAACTAACCTTTTTCAAAACATCTTCATTAATGACTTTTTTGAGTTAGATTATCTTCACAGCACTCCGGAACATCCATAGGCGTTCATATTCCCCTCTCAATATATTCATCAGCATCGCACGGTTAATAGTGCCAATCCTATGTTGGTTAACAAGACTTTCTTGTGCGTCTGGTAGGCTTCTCATGCTTGGCTGTGCCGATCATTACTCCCAATTCTCGTATTCTTAGCAGTGATGTGGACACATTGCTTCTAAAATCCTCAAAACATCCTATCTCTCCATGGGCAATGACAATGTCTGCGTGATCCATTAGCCGGCCATCTTCAATTAATGCAGCATCTGCCAGTCTATCAGCTCTTTCATTACCAACAACACCTGCATGCCCTGGGACGAATATGAAGGTAACTGCACACACAGGAGAGTTTTGCAATGTCTCAAACCACTGTCTGTGTAACCAGCCTGCCTGGACCCGCCAGATCATGCTCTCCAGATCTTGATCCTGTAGTTTATGGTAGGGAAGTCAAGAAGGTACCTCATTGCTACACAAGAGGTGTCTCCACTGCACTCCAGAATAATGTGCATTGCTTCATTTTGCAACTTCTCAAGTCTTTCAATCTGAGTATGGCTGACAGTGAGGGCAAGAGCATATTTGATGGGAGAAAGTACAAGTCTCTGGAACAGAAGCAGAAGCAGTCTCTGCTCAGTGTTAGCGGCAGCCAGGACCCTCATTGCTGACAGGCCTTTGCGTACTTTTGTTATAACCTGGTAAACATGTTTGAAAGATAGGCTGCGATCAAACCTCACTTCAAGGTATGTCAT
Organism: Candidula unifasciata; assembly: GCA_905116865.2. Classification (NCBI taxonomy): domain Eukaryota; kingdom Metazoa; phylum Mollusca; class Gastropoda; order Stylommatophora; family Geomitridae; genus Candidula; species Candidula unifasciata. The sequence goes on from CAJHNH020008483.1 coordinate 126,484, forward strand.
CAGATTTGTTCTCGTTAAAATTTCCTCCTGGCTTTCACTGCTGGCAAGTCTGCCTTCACTATATGCGTGTTCAAGGAGAACCACGTTACTGAGGCCTTCAAAGGGTTGACTTGAACATTATAATCTGAACACCAGGAGGAGATGCGATTTAAGTTCACCCTGCATTGACTTGGCAATCTCCTGACGATCTCTTCCATGTCGATACACTAAGAGGTCATCAGCAAATGACAAGGTCCTGCTACTCCCATGCAGCTGCTGCTCAGTTATCAGCACTGTGTACACGTTGAATAGAACTGGAGACAGCGGAGAACCTTGAGGCAATCCTGGACTGATGGTTATCACACCTGAGTATCACCCGTCTCTGAAACAGTGCTGCGGCTGTCCAGCAGATGATGAAGGGAGATACTTGTAGTTGGAGAAGTATGTGCACTAAGTATTTGAATGGTACTCTGTTGTACGCATCCTCTAAGTCTAGTACAGCTGCACATATCTCTTATCTCATCTGAAAACCTTCATAGACTTCATAGACAAAGACTGTTGCATTGAGCCATGTCTCGGCTTCGTCTGGATGGTTACCTGTCATGCTTTTCTAAGTCATCAGGGAGTCTACTTGCTACAATTTTCTCCAGAAGCTTGCCCGTAGTGTTCTGCATGGTAATGATTCTGTAGCCACTGATCTTGGAATGGTCTTTATTTAGTTTTGGTAATGGTAGTAGATAGCTGTGTAGCCACTCCTCTCTGATTTGACCACTTCTGATGCTGACGTTGAACTGTCCTGCCAGTTCTGACATATCGTCCTCTGACATCTGCAGCATATCAGCATACTGGATGCCGTCAGGGGCTGCTGAGGTGTTAGGCAATTCCTTGAGTGTTTTCCATATGGTCTCAGTTGTAATACTGAAATGGTCACTTAGCTCTGCTTTTTCACACAACTCTGAAAGTGTTGACTGAACTCTCAGTCTGGCTGCCTCATCTTTCTGGTCGGTCTGGTCCAAGTAGCGTTGAAGGAGAGCCTATCCTTTATCTGCATCAGATTTCTGCCATGTTAGATCTGCGCTTTGAAAGTGTGGGATACCCCGACATCGTGTGGTACCATTCATCGCCCGATGAAATCCCCAAAATATGGCAAGAGGCCCTTCAGAGCAGACCTTCTTACCGTAATAGTCCCATTTCTCATTTTCTACCTGGTTTGCGCATAGCTTGAAAGCCATCGTTGTCTAATTGACTTTATCTTTTAGATCACTCAGGCTGCGACGTGCTACTCTTCCTGGCCTTCTTCTACACCTTAACAGCCTGCCTCTTTTTTAACCATGCATCCCACCATGGTGGCTGAGTGACATTTTATGTATTTCCATGGGGTTCTTGCTTATTCTTCTGTAAAACCACATGCACCATTGAATGCATTTCTTTAATTGACATAGTCAAACCCCCTCTCTTTTCCATGTGGGTTCCAGTTTCCCATTTTGGGTGAAAAAAGAATAGACCCACTGAGCCCTAACAAGCATGTCGTAAACATTGACCATTTAAGAGTTGAGATCAGATGTTTTTGGCCTGTAAGGCGCAGATATCGCAGCCTGACTTTAAACCACAACACAGCTTGCCAGCTGCTTGTTTACAGGTGAACGCAGAAGAAGAAGACATAGTCATAGTTGAATGACTACGCTTGATTTATTTATGCATTACCAATCAGGCAACTGATAAACTGCGGTGTAGAGCCAAGTGTTGTTTTTAATCTTTCTATCTGGCTAAGTGAGCTTGGGTTGTTTTTACGCAATATTGTTATCATCAAGCCTTGTTGATACATCTTTTTGTGTGTTTAACAAGAGGGCAGGGGTAGGAAGGTGATTCGTTATCGTTTTTTTTAAAGTGGTTATCGAAGTGTGTTACTTTGAGATCAAAACACAACACACATCCTGATTTTGAATGGAAAACAGGTTATATCTAGATGTACTTCCTAATAATAGGTGTTTTTGATGAGCGACGGATTTTTTTTTTCTGTTAAACAAGACAAGTAAGTATTTGCACTTTTTTTTGTTTTTAAGCCTTTAAGAAAATGTGGATTCTGGTATGAGTGTGTTTTGAGAGCCAGATTAGTGTAGTGGCTAGATGCTTACCTGCTGGTCCCAGTCTAGAGTTCAAATCTGCATCATCAGATTGTTTTCATAATTGATCTCGGCTTCCAGGTCATCCTGGCCTAGAATAGATACTAAGCAGAGTCCTGGGAAGTAAAGGATGCTGGCATGATGTTGACCATATTATCCACTAAGTGCCAGTTGTTCTATGAAAATATTAGTCTAAAATCATGTGCAGAGGCACTTCTGGTATGAAAAAAAAACCTTTACTTTCATGTGTGTGTTTGATGGTCTCATCAGTGGTACTAAGAAAAGTAAAGTATATGCTGCTTTTCATTTGTTTTTAAGCCATTAAAACCCCTCCTTAATAAATCATTTGTCAAGGTTCTTGATAAGTTGCCTGCCTTACTACGGATCTCACCAGCTTCTTCCTCTGTTAACTCTTTCTGAGTATCTCTGACATTTTGGTGGTTACAGTCTGCTCTCTGTCTCTAGCTACCTCAGACACTGTGGTTGTTACAGTCTGCTCTCTGTCTCTGCTACCTCAGACACCCTGGTTGTTACAGTCTGCTCTCTGTCTCTGCTACCTCAGACACCCTGGTTGTTACAGTCTGCTCTCTGTCTCTGCTACCTCAGACACCCTGGTTGTTAAGTCTGCTGTCTGTCTCTAGCTACCTCAGACACTCTGGTTGTTTCAGTGTGCTCTCTGTCTCTGCTACCTCAGACACTCTGGTGGTTACAGTCTGCTCTCTGTCTCTGCTACCTCAGACACTCTGGTTGTTACAGTCTGCTCTCTGTCTCTAGCTACCTTAGACACTCTGGTTGTATCAGTGTGCTCTCTGTCTCTGCTACCTCAGACACCCTGGTTGTTACAGTGTGCTCTCTGTCTCTGCTACCTCAGACACTCTGGTGGTTACAGTCTGCTCTCTGTCTTTATCTACTACCTCAGACACTCTGGTTGTTACAGTCTGCTCTCTGTCTCTAGCTACCTCAGACACTCTCGTGGTTACAGTCTGCTCTCTGTCTCTAGCTACCTCAGACACTCTCGTGGTTACAGTCTGCTCTCTGTCTCTAGCTACCTCAGACACTCTGGTTGTTTCAATGTGCTCTCTGTCTCTAGCTACTACCTCAGACACTCTGGTTGTTACAGTCTGCTCTCTGTCTCTAGCTACCTCAGACACTCTGGTGGTTACAGTGTGCTCTCTGTCTCTAGCTACCTCAGACACTCTTGTGGTTACAGTCTGCTCTCTGTCTCTAGCTACCTCAGACACTCTGGTGGTTACAGTCTGCTCTCTGTCTCTAGCTACTACCTCAGACACTCTGGTTGTTACAGTCTGCTCTCTGTCTCTAGCTACTACCTCAGACACTCTGGTGGTTACAGTCTGCTCTCTGTCTCTATCTACTACCTCAGACACTCTGGTTGTTACAGTCTGCTCTCTGTCTCTAGCTACCTCAGACACTCTGGTGGTTACAGTCTGCTCTCTGTCTCTAGCTACTACCTCAGACACTCTGGTTGTTACAGTCTGCTCTCTGTCTCTAGCTACCTCAGACACTCTGGTGGTTACAGTCTGCTCTCTGTCTCTATCTACTACCTCAGACACTCTGGTTGTTACAGTCTGCTCTCTGTCTCTAGCTACCTCAGACACTCTGGTGGTTACAGTCTGCTCTCTGTCTCTAGCTACCTCAGACACTCTGGTGGTTACAGTCTGCTCTCTGTCTCTATCTACTACCTCAGACACTCTGGTTGTTACAGTCTGCTCTCTGTCTCTAGCTACCTCAGACACTCTCGTGGTTACAGTCTGCTCTCTGTCTCTAGCTACCTCAGACACTCTGGTTGTTACAGTCTGCTCTCTGTCCCCACTACCTCAGACACTCTGGTTGTTACAGTCTGCTCTCTGTCTCTATCTACTACCTCAGACACTCTGGCTGTTACAGTCTGCTCTCTGTCTCTAGCTACCTGACACTCTGGCTGTTACAGTCTGCTGTCTGTCTCTAGCTACCTCAGACACTCTGGTTGTTACAGTCTGCTGTTTGTCTCTAGCTACCTCAGACACTCTGGTTGTTACAGTCTGCTGTCTGTCTCTAGCTACCTCAAACACTCTGGTTGTTAAGTCTGCTGTCTGTCTCTAGCTACCTCAGACACTCTGGTTGTTACAGTCTGCTGTCTGTCTCTAGCTACCCCAGACACTCTGGTGGTTACAGTCTGCTGTCTGTCTCTAGCTACCTCAGACACTCTGGTTGTTTCAGTCTGCTGTCGGTCTCTAGCTACCTCAGACACTCTGGTTGTTTCAGTCTGCTGTCTGTCTCTAGCTACCCCAGACACTCTGGTGGTTACAGTCTGCTGTCTGTCTCTAGCTACCTCAGACACTCTGGTTGTTTCAGTCTGCTGTCTGTCTCTAGCTACCCCAGACACTCTGGTGGTTACAGTCTGCTCTCTGTCTCTAGCTACCTCAGACACTTTGGTTGTTACAGTCTGCTGTCTGTCTCTAGCTACCTCAGACACCCTTGTTGTTACAGTCTGCTTTCTGTCTCTAGCTACCTCAGACACACTGGTTTTTGCAGTGTTTCCTCTGTGTCTAATAGTCTTAGAAACTCTGTTAGTGTCCTGTCTCTAACAGCCTCAATCTTTGTGGTTGTTACTGTGTTTTCCTTAAAGCCTCAATCATTATGGTTGTTAAAGTGTTTCCTTTAACAGCCTGAATCATTATGGTTGTTACAGTATTTCCTTTAACAGCCTCAATCATTGTGGTTGTTACAGTGTTTCCTTTAACAGTCTGAATCATTATGGTTGTTGCAGTGTTTCCTTTAACAGCCTGAATCATTATGGTTGTTGCAGTATTTCCTTTAACAGCCTCAATCATTGTGGTTGTTACAGTGTTTCCTTTAACAGTCTGAATCATTATGGTTGTTGCAGTGTTTCCTTTAACAGCCCCAATAATTCTAGTTACAGTATTTTCTTTTACAGCCTCAATCATTGTGGTTGTTACAGAGTTTTCCTTAAAGCCTCAATCATGCTGGTTGTTACAGTGTTTTCCTTAAAGCCTCAATCATGCTTGTTGTTACAGTGTTTTCCTTAAAGCCTCAATCTTGCTTGTTGTAACAGTGTTTTCCTTAAAGCCTCAATAATGCTGGTTGTTACAGTGTTTTCCTTAAAGCCTCAATCATGCTTGTTGTTACAGTGTTTTCCTTAAAGCCTCAATCATGCTTGTTGTTACAGTGTTTTCCTTAAAGCCTCAATAATGCTGGTTGTTACAGTGTTTTCCTTAAAGCCTCAATCATGCTTGTTGTTACAGTATTTTCCTTAAAGCCTCAATCATGCTTGTTGTTACAGTGTTTTCCTTAAAGCCTCAATAATGCTGGTTGTTACAGTGTTTTCCTCAAAGCCTCAATCATGCTGATTGTTGCAATGTTTCCTTTAACAGCCTCAATCATTCTAGTTGTAACAGTGTTTGCACAGTGATTATGTGTGTTATGGTCAATTGTTGATATGCTCGACATCACACAAGCCACCCATACTTCCTATGACATTTCCTGGTACCCATTTTAGACTGAATCAATCTGAGAACCCAGTACTAAAAATCCACTTGGATGCAGATTCAAACTCCTAACCACTGGGTCTGTAGGTAAGCTGTTTGATATTAACTAACTTATAAACTTACATGTTAGTTTGAGGTGTGCTTTCATCTGTATGATCTTTTAACAGGTTCTCAGACTGGTAAGGGTTTAAACCCCTCCTGACTTTTCATGGATGTCTTTGTGTTGGCTGCGTTGAACCTGCTAGCCCTCTTGTGGGTGACTGGGGTTGATGGAGATGTGTTTGTGGTGAGTAGAGACTGTTTGAAAAACCAGATTGTTGATTAAACTTTAGTCCATTCTGTTGATGAAGAGATATTTGGGGTAAATGGAGACGATTTGAAAAAAATCAGATTGTTAAACTTTAGGATATTCTGTTGATGAAAAGATGTTTGGTGGTAAATGGAGACAAATTGAAAAACTAAATGTTTAAACTTTAGTACATACTGTAGATGAAGAGATTCTTACCAAAGCTTTGTTATCAGTGTCAAACATGGATACTGTCATCAGAAGACAGATGGAAAATATTTATGACAGAAATGAAATGTTGATGTACTGTGCTAAGTTAATAATGAAATTAACGAGGAAAGGCTAAACTTAGGACGCCACAGAGAGCAATATTTGGGGTAAATGGAGACAGTTTAAAAAGCTAAATAATTAAAACTTTAGAATATTGGTTAAAAATGTCTTAAGCTGAACACTGTGTGACAACATTCAAAGTTGGCTCAGGTGACTTTCATAATGTTGGCTATGAGGTGACTTTCATGATGTTGGCTCTAAGGTGACTTTCATACTGTTGACTACATCACCCATTGAATACCGATTAGTGTGTAAAAATGTGAATCTAGCATCATGTTCCAAATGTTCCACTGATGTCAAAAGGTAATTTACTTGACTCCATGGAATGAGATCTGGGGCGGCACAGTGGCAAATATACCTGCCTGCTATCCCAATGGTAATTTTCTTTCTTCTTCGTGTTCTGCGGCTGTTAAAAAATTCTGGTTGTTTATCCATCTCTGGACTTAAATTGTCCCAGAACCTGAATATTGTGTGCACATCCATTTCACAAATCAACCTATTTTTGTATGCAAACTGTTGGTTCTTTGCCTCTCGGGCAGATGCACTCTGACTTTGAAGAAAACCCAAAATTAGTCAACTCTTATGACATGCTTGTTAGGAGCAGGGGGTCTGTTCTTCTGGATTTTGGTTTTCTTCCAGAACTTGAGCTTTGCCCACCCATCTGTTTTACACATCTGGCTTATTTGTATGCAGATTGTTAGTTTCCTGTCTCTCAGACAGATACACTCTGACTTTGAAGGAAACACCACTAATTAGTTGCTTTTTTACAACATGTGTGTTGGGGGCTGTAGGCTCATTCTTATGTGGTCTCAAAATGTGCCAACAAATCCACACAGATCCCAGTGTGGGTTCCTGGGTCCCATTGTGAGGAAAACAAGAATAGACCCACTGCCTACCCAAAAGCATGTCGTAAGAATTTACTAATCGGGAGGTTCCTTTGAAGTCAGAGTGCATCTGCCTGAGAGGCAAGGAACCAGCAGTCTTCATACATATGAGGCAGATCTGTGAAACGAATGCGCACACACCACTCTGGTTCTGAAACAAGACTAAAGTCCAGAGGTGGATGAATATCGAGAACTTTGTGATGGAGTTTACAGCTGGTGAAGATGAGGAAGAAGAAGCCACATAGTGAATTGATGTGTCTGAAATTATGCGTCTAGCACCAAATACTCCCCTGTTAAATGCTTATTAGTCTATAAAAATATAGGTCTTGCCTGTGTCTGGGGCACCAGAGGCATGCCATTGATCTGGCACTTATTTACTACTTTTGCATATACACAAGAAATGAAAAGGGATCCTGTATTTCAATTACTGCATGTAAGAGTAACCCTGTTTTCATGCCACAAATGCAGCAAGTTTAAATTTTCCTGCATCTTTGACCTGCAACACTTGGGAGACCCTGCTTTGTATTACTACTGGGTTTATAGATGTAACCTGCTAAACCACTTTAAGTGGGAAGCACGGGGAAACAATAAAAACCCTGCACATGAATGAAAACAAATATGTACAAGTGAATGTGACATTTGAAAACAGTGCAGGCAATGACCCGATTTTTACTAATACCAAAGTTTATGCTGCACACAAGACCAGCAAGTGACACTAATTATACTGTGAGGATGCCAGTCACAGGATTCATATCGTCAGAACTCTGGTCTAGAAATGTCGTACCTGCCTCATCATTGCTGCGGATCTTCATTCTCTGATTTATTTCAGTGTTTTTTCTGTGCCTTTCTTTCTGTTATCGCATTGAGCCAGGTACAAACATTTTGAGGTATAGTATCAGTTTTTAGGAAGAAGATTTAATATGACGGAAAGAAATATTGGATTGTATGAAACTTCTTCTTCCGTCCTTTTGTGTGTGTCACTGGAGCATAGGCCCTCAACCAACTCACACTAAGACATCTGTCCTGTCTTCTGCTATTGCATTCAGCTCCCCCAAGGCCCCCCCCTCCCCCACCCCAATCTTTTTAACTGCACTCTCTAGTTCCTTTCTCCAAGTTTTTTTGGGGGGTGGGGAGGGGTGGGAGGGATCTGTCTTTATGGGTTCTAGGGCAAAGACATTATGGTTATTTTGTTTTCAGGTCTTCTCAGTGTGTGTCCTATCAGACACCAGCATCTTGTCTTCAGCTCTTGATTTCAATTGGTTGAGTTTTTTCACAGTGCTGCAGTACCACATTTGAAGCTGCTCATTTTTATCTTATTTTTTTGTTTCCACCTCCTTTCATAAAGAAGAGTTTGGAGGCAACTGAGATGTGGTTCTTGAGAATAATGTTGCAAATGCCTTGAACTGTCATAATAACTAACAATGATTGCCTGGAAATGGCTAATGAAAGTACAACATTATGTACAACAATGAGAAGGAAACAAAGTTCTTTGGTCATGTCATAAGAAGAGGAGAACTGGAAAAATTTGGTGACAGCTAGCAAGGTAACTTATAGAAGAGGCAGAGGCAGACCAAGAGAAATGATGGCGGATGGCTTAAGACAGTGACATGGAGAAATATCATTAGTAAAATTGATCCAGAACACCAAAGACTTAGATCTGTGGAGATGCATGAATGCCTACGCCAGCTGGCAAGGCACTTGATGATGACCTCCTTTCTGCCTCTGTCTGTCTCTATTTTTCACTCTGCAGCTTGTGAGGGAGACAGCACATACAAGAGAACTAAATGAACACAACACAGAATGGGGCTAGGAAACTCAGTGAAGGGAAAGGACTGATGCACACAGATATGACCACATGTCCCAGTCAGTCTTTATCAACAACAAAAAATAGGAATCTTACATCTCAGCATTGAAAAAACCCAGAAAATGATTCCCTGTGGATTAAAAAGAAAATCAAGTGGAAAAGCTGAACATCATCTTTTCTTCATCAGTTCCTCTTTAACCACTTCAGGTATCACTTGAGATGTAAGATTCTTCTTCTTGCTCTTCTTGCTCTTCAATGATGGACTGTTGAAGAGTTGTTTCTCTGATGTTATCTTTCCATCTCATTCTACATTGTACTGTACAGCCTCCTCTTATTTTGATGTTATGCCTTGTATGGTATGGCATTGCGAGGCATTCTGAACACTCTCTATTTTTGTCTGAATGTTTTTCTCTATCCTTTAGAGAGCTTTACAGTCAAATTATGTATTGTATTAAACAAGTTCTTGGTATTAGCTCTACTTTACTCAACTTTTGGTCAGTATGGCGGATTGCGAGCTTACTATTTTTAGTCATGGCACGTTTTTGCTTCTGACAGTATTTAGTCATTGGATTTAACTCCATATATGGACTTAAAGGATGTAGTTCCATCGCCCACCTATTGAGTTGAATGCATGCCTTGATACTGTGAGCTGCAAATTTCATTTGGAATGCTTTTCAGCCCTGCCCTATATGGTTTGTGCTGTGAACTGCAGATTCAGAAAATAGCAAGTGGCCTGTTGCCATAGGACTGGTGGTGCCTTATGTGGTTGTGTGTGCAACTGCTTGTCTGTTACATAAGTGCTGCTTCTGTCGACAATGAACTGCATTTTTAGTGTCAGACTGTTTGTGTTGGCACCTCCTACGGCTTCCTTATGCATGCTGTTGGCTTTGCTGAGACTACAGTCTGTGTCAGTTTTATCCCAATGGACAGTGGTGGACATTCTGTGAGGTTTTAATTGGCCCAAGAATAGAGCGACTATAAGATGACCGTGTGGCTATGAAGTTGCAGCTGTGATTACCTGATTTGCTTTACTGTTACTGTAACTCATAAAGAATGCTGGATAGTATCTTGAGATTGCTGTATTATATCTGAAGCTTGCCGGATGATATCTAAAGATTGCTGTATGACACCTTAAGATTGCTGTATGACACCTAAAGATTGCTGTTTGCTACTAGAAGAATGCTGGATGATACCTAAAGATTGCTGAATGATACCTAAAGAAGTCTCTTATCCTGTTTTACCTTTTCTCTTTAACTTTATAATTTTAGAATTAATAATAATAATAATAATAATTTGTGTAATTTATTCATCACAGAAAGACTTGCACACAAATCACACAATTGGGAAATACCCCGACTTGCAAGCCAGTTTTGGCGTAGATTTTCCACCGGATGGCTTGGAGGTATGTTATTTATTGTCTGACCTTCTGTGTCTTTGATATAATTGATTGTATTCTCTAACAACAGCACACAATTGTTTTTTGCCAGCAACTGAGAAATCAAATAATTGAAACAACCACATTCGTTAAGATTTTGGTGTAAGAAAAGACAAAACGAATAAAGGACCCTATTGCAATGCCTTTTAGCGTTAATTTCATTGTTTGCTGATTCAGTGCAGTTTAAACGGGAGAATGGATCTGGAAATAGAAACAAGATGCCAGTGAGCCAGTGCACTTACACACCAACTGACCAGTGCCAGACTTGAAAATTATCAAAGACTAACCTGCGTAAAATTAAAACCTGTGAAATAAGATGCCTGAGGAAACTTAACCATCCGAGACATAATTAGAAATGATATTATCAGACACACAGGGAACAATAAGTTATTGAGAAAAAAGACAATCAAATGGTTTGGTCACCTAGTAAGAATGCACACAGAATAACTACCAACACATGCACTACATATGGAAAGATCTGATGTGAAAGCAAGAGAACACACTAGGAGAAGATTACAGATTGAAGAGTTTTTTTATGTTTTGACGTGGAATGACAGTACCCATTGCTGCCCATCAAGCAGTGGATCACAAACTGTTCCTTCCCACTACGCTCAATGACAGAAGTGGAAATTGATGATGATGATGACCAAAAAGCGTCTTGTTTAAAATTTGCTTCCCCTTATTTTCTTACACCTGTCGCGCTCTTTTGGCGATGTTTGTTTATTCTTCTTCTTAGCAGTCACCGGTTGTAAACTCAGATGGAAAGTTCTGGCTGTTCATCCACTTCTGGACTTTGGTCTTGTTCTAGAACTTGATTTTTACATGCACATCAATTTTACAGATCTGGCCTACTTGTATGCTGTTTGGGGGAGGGGGAGGGGGTCTATTCCCCACTCCCCCAAATGTGGCTCCAGAACCCATATGGGGAGTGTTCGTTTATAAGGGCTACCTTTACTTTCCAGAATATTCCCTTTACCCATTTTAGACTGCATTGATTATGGAAGCGCATGCATATTTTAAAGGAATCCTTACTGTGATGGGGATTTGAACATGATCACTAGTCAGGCAAACTAGTCAGTGCGATAACTTGGCTCGTTATGTATAGATATGGTCATTGTTTCTCTCCATGATTGCTGTCTGTAGGAATCAACAATCTTCTTCTTCTTCTTCTTCTCCTCCTTCTCCTCCTCCTCCTCCGCTTCCTTCTTCACTTCTTTTCCTCCTCCTCCTCTTCTTCTTCTTTTTCTTCTTCTTCTTCCTCCTCTTCTTCTTCTTTCTCTTCTTCCTCTTCTTCCTCTTCCTCTTCTCTCTCTTCTTCTTCTTCTTTTTCTGCTGCTGCTGCTGTGGTGGTGCTGCTGCTGCTGCTTCTTCTGCTTCTGCTTCGTCTTCGTCTTTCTTCTTCTTTTTCCTTCTCTGTTTTCTTTTGCTTCTTCCTCTTCTGCTGCTTTTTCTTCTTCTTCTGCTTCTTCTTCTTCTGCTTCTTCTTCTTCTTCTTCTTCTTCTTCTTCTTCTTCTTCCTTCTTCTTCTTCTTCTTCTTCTTCTTCTTCTTCTTCTTCTTCTTCTTCTTCTTCTTCTTCTTCTTCTTCTTCTTCTTCTTCTTCTTCTTCTTCAGCATTCCAAACCCTTGTGACTCATTGCTGCAGATATCACCTGCATCCACTGATCTCTCTGGTTGGCCTTCTATTTCTATTTGGTGACACCAAGTGTCTGCAGATCTCTCTGTACATTGTGTCTCCATTGTCTTCTTGGTCTGCCTCACGGTCTACGACCATTCATCTGCCTTGTGTATACAGTTTTTTACCTCTCTGTCATCTGACATTCTTTCCCCAGCCATTTCAACCTGTTAGCTCTCATGAAGCCAGTGATCAAAGATGATTTAAACAGATTACGAATTTCGTTGTTGCTTCTCACTCTCCATTCCCCACTGTTTGCATCTCTGATGTGATACTGTATTTCTGAAAACCTGTATTAAGGCTTGATCTCTTGTAGTTGTGCTCCAAGTTTCAGAGCTATATAAAACGACTGGTCTTATCAACATTTTATACATTTTGATTTTGGTGTTGCGAGATAGAGACTTTGACTTTAGCAGGTATTGAATGACATAGTATACTTTATTATTACATAGAATACTTTGTATTCTAGATTGTATTTCTTCTCTCAGCATGTTGGAGCAGTTGAAGTTTGCACCCAAGTACTTATATGTTTTCCTTCGTTTGATTTTCATAGTATCGACTTGTATGTGGCTGGGTTTATATCCTTTCCCTGTCTTGTTATTATCATGTATTCTATCTTATCTTGATTGATAGTGTGTAACTATATATATATATATATATATATATATATATATATATATATATATATATATATATATATATATATATATATATATATATATATATATATATATATATATATATATATATATATATATATATATATGTTTAATTCTCAAGCTTATTCCTAGAATTTTTGTGGGGGGAGGGCAAGAAACACACAGAAAAATGGGACTGTCCGAGTGAAAACTCTACGTATCATTAGCCCGGTTTGGTTACATCAGCCGCATGGCCCGTCAGATGTTAATGGTCTTGTTTCCATTATCCACCAAATCAGAACTAATGTTGCTTCCCTTTATTTACTAAAAGTCAATATGACCAGCACTTGTAGAATGGTGCCACAGATAAAACATAAGAAGACACCCACCCCCAATCTTCTTTCTTCTTCACACTCACCGGCTGTAAACTCCAGACAGTTCTGGTTTTTCATCAACTTTCTCATTGAGAGGAAAACGAGAATAGACCAACTGCCTCCCAAACAGGCATGTCATAAGAATTGACTAATCAGTGGCTTCCTTTGAAATCGGGGCATATTTGCTGATAGGCGACGAACCTACAGTCTGTATACACATCTCTGAAATCAATGTGCATGCAACCCCCAGGTTTTGGAACAAGACTAAAGTCCAGAGGTGGATCAACAACCAGAACTTCCTGCCAGAGTTTACAGTCAGTGAACACGAAGAAGAAGAAGAAGAAGAAAAGAGATCATAAGGTCTGAATACTGAGCGTGACTACCTCATAAACTTTCGTTTCTCGTAAACTGTGATACTTCTGCCATCTTAAATGCCAGAATGGTTTGGAAACAACAGTAATGAGGAATAAGTGGCAGGGGTTGGCCATCACAGTGGTGGTCAAAGGTTATTAAGAACACTCTTGGCATGAAAGTTCACATGCCTGGAGAGTTAGCAAGAGACTGAGTGGCTTTCTAGCATTCCATGATGAGAGTGATGTTGTGCAAAGACCTACAATATGATGATTGTGTCTGATTTTGTGAACTTCATTTTTGTTGTAGTTAATATATGTTTTTCAGAGCTTCTTCTTTGTGTTTGGTTTCATATGCTTGGGTCTGAGCATCAGGTGGGCTGCCTCTGTGAACTTGCATGTCAGTAGCAGCTCCTTCATGGTTCCCCTTAGCTTGCTCTGCACTTTGCTCTTGGGGCCAGGTGTCTTTTTGAAGTTGTAGGTGGAGTGGGCAGGTGTGAAGAATTTGCTCTGACAGGCCCACTGTGGGGACTGTACAGTCTTTTTTTTATGCATGTGGTATTTGAGCCTGCAGTGTCCTATTCATAGATGGAAAGTTGTATGTTGCTTTCTGTTGAGTCTGCTGTTGGGGTTTTGTGGATGTTTACTGTTGGATTGTTGTCTCCACAATTCCTTGTATTTTCCCTTGCTAAATGTTTTGATTTCTGCTAATGGGAATGAATGAGTGTCTTGTTTCTCCTTTGTTCTATTTTTTGTTGTTGTTGTTGCAAGTCTGTTTGCATTTTGTGGTATGTTGCAGTGAGCTGGGATCCACTGCAGAACGAGTTGATTGTTTCTAGATTTGCTGGCGGTCAGTTCTCTCTCCATTTTGTGAGGTAGATCCCTTTAAGTCGCATTTTCAGGACTGAAATGCTGTTTTCTGATTTAAAATGTTATTGAATCTCTGTGCAGGGATGGCTGGTTTATGCCAACGGTGACCACAAGGCATGCAAGCCTGTCCAACCTCCTCCAAAGAACAGCACCTGGTGTGCTGATTTTAATTGTAATTTCATACTGCTGATTGCCAGGGGTGGCGACTGTGAATTTTCAGACAAGGTAAATTCAGCTCGTCCTGTTTTGTTGTGTGGTTCAGTTGTAATATAGTCTGTGTAAATTAAACATACTCTTCTAAGATGAAGAGTGTATGACCTTAACACTTCTATTCTTCAGGGTGAGTAAATTAAACAAACACCTTCAGAATGGCTAAGTGTATGACCTTGACTCCAGGGTGTGCGGATGTATGAGCTTTTTATCCAAGGAATAGAGAGAAGTAATAAAGAAGACACGGCCTTAAAGATTTTTGTATCTATGACCAGGGGTCTCCATGGCCATTTATCGCATGATTTGAAGGTCAAGATAATTTGAGGCTGTGTAATTCGGTTCATGAATGCAATTTTTGCAGAGAACACTGTGGATTGTCACTTGAGCTACGGAGTTTATGCTGTGTGCAACTTTCTCGGCATGTGGCTAGCCATGTTGCAGAGAGAGATCAACCGTAAGGGATAAAACTTGGTGCAAGGATTTCAACTTTATGCCTATGACCTCTCCAGGATTGGAGAGAAGTATATCTGGTTAATTGGTTTTCATTTTCACAGGGACAAAGAATGTGCTCATTCATTAGTTCCATTAGGATATCACTTGATGATGATTATTTCTCATGGAGTCTTTTCTGCCTATCTTCTGCCATTTTCAGAATATAATGCATCATGTCGACAGTAAGACAAGCTTACAAATACATGAATAGTTAACCCCTTGAATCTGACATTCATTGACCTTGATAGATCCTGTACCAGGACTTAGGCAAGAAGAAGCCTACAATTTCAAGAGCTCTGTTTATACCATCTCAGTTATCTGAAATCTATTTTACTGCAAGTCCGTTGACCTGGAAAACTAGTCTTCAACAGTCAGAACTATTTTTTTATGATCAAAAAGGCACAAACTACAATGGATGTAGAGAGGACATCCTCAGTTAAAAAACAAAAAAGTTACCCCAACATGCCCATCGGCTGAATGGCTGTGGGAAATGCAGTCTCAACATGGACGTCTGGTCAGCGGGAGATGCACCACCAAGCATATGGACTCCTTCGGAACATCCGCTGCTCCTCCCTTATCTAGCAGGCACTTCTAGAATGACCATTTGCTTCCTGCAATGACGTTATATTTCCTGTGGATGTTGTGTCTCTAACAATAAAAAATAAAAAGATCCTCAAACTTTACCATGGCTAGCACTGAAATGTTTGTGCTTGTTTCAGCCACGTTGAAAGTCCTGGAACAAAATAACCGAATGCTCATGGTGTGGATATCTTTGTTTTTCCATTATTCCTATAACTCCTGTGAAAACAGAACTGACTGGTCTGCGTTCAGATTTCTATAAATGAAGTATATAACATAATAGTTCGTTGATAACCTTCAAAAGCAGGTTGTTGGTTTGTAAATAAAAAAAAACACACACACCTGAAAGGAATAATCAGGATCTTCAATGATAGAATCAGTTATATATTATTTTTAATTTATCATGTAGCATAAAGTACATTTATAATTTTTGATACAGTGTACTATAAACTTTATATCATTTTTAAGGCTTAATTATGTCTTTTGGGAAGATTTTTTAATGATTGAGGTTATTCAGTCATCTTAATATTGCTGAAGCCACACAGTGGGCAGGATTGGTGGTTTTCTGTAAGTTAAATAAACATATGTCATACTGGGGTGCAAACCCCCACACCTCCAGACATTAGAGACCTTTAGCTTAGCTACTCAGCCACCTGCTAGTTGATTCATTACTCAGTTAACTATTGTGATTAATGACCTTTTCGTCTTTTTCATAATTACAGGTTTTTAAAGATGAAAAGCAGAATTATATAATCTCCTAGGCAATTTTCTCTGCTTGAGACAATAAGATTACATAATAAATTTCTTTAATCATTGTGGTTATGTTTATGATTACAGGTTTTGCATTCTAAGTGATTCAGCCATGAGTCATCTGTTTTGTATAAATATCTATTTACTTTCAGTATTTTATTGTGTGTTATAATTGTGTCCACTTTGAGATTACTTAATTCATGATCAGTTATTATTCTTCTAGAGTTGTCACATTGATACCAGGTTGTAGCCCAGCGTCATGGTTTTTCTGTATTTGTCTTATAATTCCTGGGCGGTTTAAGAGATGGATCTGTTAATCTTTTTGCAGGTTTCAGCTGTGCCACCTGTTCATCTCTTCTTTGGTCTTCCTTTCAACTTCTGTCCAGATGTTCTGCTGTAGAAGGTCTCATATACAGTTTGATTTGGCTGCATTCTCACTGTATGACAATTTATAATCAGTGCTAAAGCTTCTAATTGTTAAATCTGTTAGACAGTAATCTGAATGTATATATATAATGTCATTGTTGAGTTTTCTATATTGGTGTCAGATGATTCAGCTTCACATATTTTATTATTGTGAATTGAAGTGATCCGCATCTACCTTACCACCTTACTTTGCAAATAACTCAGCATCATCAATCACCAGGTCGTTTACCGAACGTTGCTCACAGCACTCCTGGAAGTCTCTCTTTCTCTAGCCACTTCTCCAGCCCTGTGTGCTTTCATTGCCAGTGCATCTTCTTCTTCTCTTCCACCTTGTACCTCATCGAAGTGTCGGGGGGAGATGTAATGTTCGTTGATGAGCTCTGTCAAGAGCACTATTAAGACTGATGTTCATTTCTATAAGGCTGTTCTTAATGCCATCACTCCATATTTTCCGAGGTCTTCCACTCGCTATATACCCGTTGTAATGTTTTAGTGTGGCTCGCTGTGGCGGATAGTACCAGGGCATTCTTGTTAGGTGTCCAAACCACTTCATTTGTTGTTCTTTGATGACCTGTAAGACTGGCTTTATTCCTAGCATTCGTCTGATTTATGCACTCTTATTCTGTCTTTCCTTGAAACTCCTGCAGCTCTTCAAAGGCATTTAATCTCTGTTGTCACAATTTTACGTTCATTGGAGGATGTAAGTGTCCACGTTTGGCATTGATAGCATAGTGTCTTGTATCAACCATGGAAAATCCAGTCTTGTCACTACAAGAAATTGAACCTGGGACCAGTGTGTTACTAAGCTAGAAGAGGCCACTACCTAAGGCATTGATTCCCTTAGCTACAGTGAGAATCACTAATCTGACACAGGTTTCTATTCTTCTCCTTCAGGATTCTGAGCCCTTGAGGTTCATTGCTGCAAATATCACCTGCCTCCATTCATGTGTGATTGGTCATCTGTATCCAGTTTAGTGGCTCCAAGTGTTTGTAGATCTGCCTGAATATTATCTCTTCACAATCTTCTTGGTCTGCCTCGTGGTTTCTGTGAGAATGAGTATTGGACATCTAGGTGGCCGTGTCACTAATAGATTTCTTCCCATAGCTAAAAGGGATATCCACTATGTCTATTGTATCATTTTCTGTGAAAATGAACATTGGACATTCATGTAGTTCTGTCACTGCTGAACATTATAATACCTAACATTCTGTCTTATAGATAAAGTCAGGGACTTACTCCTCTCTTTGCAAAAGTGCCAAGATTACACAAACTAAGGTTTTTGAGGTTTGAACAACGGGTCAACATTATTGCACACTGGTAGTAACCCATAAGTGCTCTGTTCGACTTCTAGTCTGAGTCTGAAGTGGCTCAGCGCCGAGCACAGGCTCTGTGGCACCGGCGATGATCCTGAAAATATTTTGGGTAGATTTTAAACTCCAAATTTTGCTCAGGCAGGGCCTTTGAGCATGAAATAATTTGCAAACTAAATGGCGCAGTTAACAAAAAAACAAAAAAAAAACAACGACCTGTGACCAATAGGTGCTGGCAGAGAGCTTTACAACAGAGACATCTTGATAGGAAAGAATTTGTCGCTCAATCCCATGTTATTACCCACTGGTAGAGTTCTTTATTACTTAGCTGCACAAGAATGGTTTACTTGTTATATATATGTATGTATGTATGTATGTATGTATGTATGTATGTATGTATGTATGTATGTATGTATGTATGTATGTATGTATGTATGTATGTATGTATGTATGTATGTATGTATGTATGTATGTATGTATGTATGTATGTATGTATGTATGTATGTATTTTCATTACTAAGTCTGAGACTATCACACCGTCAGTGGTTGCCTTTTTATGGAAAGAGAGAGGACAACAGTGCAAGAAGGTTCTTAACAGCCTTTTGTTATTGCATGGACGGATGTCAGCACATGGATGTTGTTGGAGATGGCTGGTTGTGGAGAGTCATGATCATCAACACCAGTCGGCAAGGCATGGGATGGTGATGATAGTTGCTTCGGTTTTAATTTACATTGCCCCCCCCCCCCCCCCCCCCCCCCACCACCCACCCCCCCCCCAAAAAAAAAAAAAAAAAAAAAAAAAAACAAAACAAAAAAAAACAAAAAACACAAAACAAAAAAACAAAAAAAAAAACACAAAAAAAACACACACCACCACCACCCCCCCCCCCCCCCCCCCAACATTCAGAGAACATGATTAATGATTGTGGTTAATTTGATTCTTTTCCTTTGCCTGATTCCAGGTTTTAAATGCTGAACAGCACAACTATGCAGCAGTTATTGTACATAATTACGTTCATAGCGAAGATGTCATTTCTATGGGGGGAGGTGTTAGTAAGTGTTGATTTTGTTCCCTTGTTGTGTGACACCGCCTCGTGCTCCGCAAGCATTTCCTTGCATTACAAGTTTGCTTTTATTTAAGTATTAAAAAAAATATAGCATGTAGGTCAACCTTAGGTCTGGGGTTTCTTTTTTACTGAGGATGTCCTCTACATTCATTGTGGTTTGTGTCTTTTTGACCATTTATAATAGATTAACTGCAATTTTAGTTTGATGCTAGACAAATTTAGGAGAAAGTTCCTTTGTCAGTTTTATCCAACAGTAACCTAGTAGGTAGAGTGTAGAAGTTAGTCTGTTGGTTTTGACCATGGTAGGTAGAGTGTAGAAGTTAGCCTGTTGGTTTTGACCATGGTAGGTAGAGTGTAGAAGTTAGTCTGTTGGTTTTGACCATGGTAGGTAGAGTGTAGAAGTTAGTCTTTTGGCTTTGACCATGGTAGGTAGAGTTTTCCTAAGTAGGGTCTGTTTTCCTATCCAAGATGAAGAGATGTTGAGCCACATGTGGTAGTGCACCAATACCAGGGCTAGTATTGGCCAAGACCCATTTACACCTCTTCATGGTTATCCTGGAAACAGGTTCCTAACCAGCAGCTGGGCCTCTGTAGACAGATTCGTTTCTAGGTCAGAGTACATCTGCCTGAGAGTGAAGGAAGCAACAGTCTGCATATAAATAAGCTAGATCTTCATGGATTTGCCTGTAACACTTATGACCTGAAACAAGACAGTGTCCAGAAAAGGAGGAACAACTAAGACATTCTCTCAGTTTTCAGCTAGTGAATGTGAAGCAGAAGTATTTCTGACCATTACAACTCTGAGGTTGCTGCTTCCTCATGAAATATGTTCCAGAAATGTCTGGAATCTGGCATGATATCTGTTAAATTGCCCCTGATGTGGCATTTAGTCACTAGATTTCCTGTATGTTTTAACCCTCTCATCAAGAGAGGACTCGTTTTCTGACTTTTCCATTTTTTTGATGGCATGATATTTATGGGCAGTTACCACAAACATTATCTAACACTTATAGTACTGGCGGCAGCTGCATGATGTGTATTCATCAGAAAACAGTTTTTCCCAAATATTATTTGGGTTAAAAAAGAAAACACCTGGAAAAAATATCTTGGAGAGAAGTCCATGTGTCTGGCTGGCCAGTTAAAGCTTTGACATGCATGTTAGACACAGGTCGACCCAGCCTTTAACTGATTAAACCGCTATTTTGGGAGGAACTGCGGTTAGCATGATAATGACAACATTGCATGTTGAGTGTCTAGTGATCAGTAATTTGGTATTATGGTATTCAATGTGTGGCAGATGTTGTAGCCTAATGTTAGGTGTTACAGTGTTCAACGTGTGGCAGATTTTGTAGATTAATGTTAGGTATTATGATTTTCACTGTGTGGCAGATGTTGTAGATTAATGTTAGGTATTATAATGTTCAGTGTGTGGCAGATGTTGTAGCCTAATGTTAGGTATTATAATGTTCATTGTGTGGCAGATGTAGATTATTGTTAGGTATTATAATGTTCAGTGTGTGTGGCAGATGTTGTAGAGTAATGTTAAGTATTATGATGTTCAGTGTGTGGCAGATGTTGTAGCTAAATGTTAGGTATTACAGTGTTCAGTGTGTGTGGCAGATGTTGTAGCTAAATGTTAGGTATTAAAATGTTCACTGTGTAACAGATGTAGCTAAATGTTAGTAATTATAATGTTCAGTGTGTGGCAGATGTTGTAGCCTAATGTTAGGTATTGAGATGTTCAGTGTGTGGCAGATGTTGTAGCCTAATGTTAGGTATTGAGATGTTCAGTGTATGGCAGATGTTGTAGATTAATGTTAGGTATTGAGATGTTCAGTGTATGGCAGTAGTTGTAGATTAATGTTAGGTATTGAGATGTTCAGTGTGTGGCAGATGTTGTAGATTAATGTTAGGTATTGAGATGTTCAGTGTATGGCAGTAGTTGTAGATTTATGATTATGTGATCATTTAGTTTACTAAATTATTTGCTGATTTCTAAGGTATTTAAAAGCAGTGATTGAAAGAAGATAAGCAAATGTTCATAGTGCTACAATTTGCAGTGAAAACTCCCAGCAATTTGTATTTTTGAATGAACATTAACTTAAGAACTGTGAGAATACAATTTTAGAATACTGGGACTCAAATAAATGCTTGAACAGATATTGGCAGAAATGATTAGACATATAATCTGTGACAGGTTTACTTCTATGTGGCTTTTGCTTTCATCCCTATAGTTTTTGCTTCTATGTAAAAGAATAGCACACTTATTGGTGTAATTAAAGAGATAGAAGTCTGAACAATGTAAGCAGCAATTAGAAACTAATGTCATCAGTAAATTGATAATTATCTGTGAGATTGTTAGAAATAATTGAACAGTAAATGGCATTAAAAATAGATAATTTATTTCCAGAAATATTCAAATAAGAGGACATTGAATAGCAATAAATAGATACCTATTTCATGACTGTTACAAATAATGAGAGATACTAGAAATTAGAGATTAAGGAGCAAGAAGAAAATGTCTGGTAAAAGTCATGATAGTATTATTCCCTACGAGGCTATACATACTGTCAAATTACCCACTATAGAGGTAGTTAGGTGCTTTGCTAGAAACAAATCTTCACGTTCAACCAGCTTTCCTGAAGAGGGAGCTTTAGGTTATAACTTTGACTAAGTTATGTGTACCATATATAAAAAAAGCTTAACTTTGCATCAAGATAGGAGACATTACACTAAAAGTCCCGAAAAAGATTCATGCGATCCAAGGAGACTAACCCAAATACTGTCCCGAACGGCGACAAAGTTGTCTATTGGCGAGCCAGTGGGCAACTTGGTCGCCAATGGCCCCCTAAAGAAGACACATTTCATTTGTGCCAAGTGACCAGTAATGAAAAGCGATTGGCTCTCCCAGACTTGAAGGCAAATTATCAGTAGAATTGATCCAGAACACAAAGAATAGACCTGTTAGGAGACATTGACTCTGTCGCTCCGAGGAAACTAAATCTTCCGGTTGTGAAACAGCCCCATAAATGCCGAAATATGGTTAATTCAGCAGTGACCTATTCTCGAAAAGTGTAGTTAAATGCCATTGGTTCTCATGTTTGCCTGTGCATGTTTAATAGGTCAGGAAGTAAATAAAAATATAAACGAGGCGGGTTTCCTTTCAATGGCAGTGGTCCTTTTATGAAAGCTAAGTTGATGAAAAATTTTCCCCTAATCCTCAGTGATGGATAGAGGTCGCAGGGTCATTGTATGAGTCACCCCATACATATTGTTTTGAAACCCCAGAGGATGTATTCCATTTAATGCTTCACTCAGTTCGTTTTTATTGATTACTCCTTTTATATATATCTATATATATTTGGAACACAGTTACATATTTAGGTAAATACATTTTTCCAATTGTATTAGTGACCTATGTAAAATTGTGGTTTTTCAAGGAAATCTCATGCACTTTTTACCCATTTTTTTAAAGCATTCATTGGGGGAATTTAACCGTTTATCGTCTGTGTTATGTCAGTAAACATCTCTTTAATGTTGCCTGAAATGCTTCTTTGCTATCACCTTACTTGTTAGCCTGCTTCTGAAAACTCTCTTCTGGGCCCAGCTTCCATGTTATAACTGTTGCTTTTATTGTGTCACATTTCTTTCTACATGTTGTACTGTGTGAGTTGCAACCTTCATGATTGTTTTTACTGTATAGGTAAAGAATGGCCAAGTTCACAAGCTTTGGAACATCTATTTTGTCCTCCATACTGGAAGTTCTGAATTCATCTTTCATACTGGAAGCTCTGTATTTTCATCTTTCATACTGGAAGCTCTGTATTTTCATCTTTCATACTGGAAGGTCAGTTTTGTCCCTCATTATACTGTAAGATCATTTTTGTCTTTCACTATACTGGAAGATTAGTTTTTGTCCCTCACTATACTGGAAGATTAGTTTTTGTCCCTCACTATACTTAGTATTTGTCCCTCACTATACTTAGTTTTTGTCCCTCAGTATACTGTAAGATTTGTTTTGTCCCTCACTATACTGGAAGATTAGTTTTTGTCCCTCACTATACTGGAAGATTTGTTTTTGTCCCTCACTATACTGGAAGATTAGTTTTGTCCCTCACTATACTGTAAGATCAGTTTTGTCCCTCAGTATACTGTAAGATTTGTTTTGTCCCTCACTATACTGGAAGATCATTTTTGTCCCTCAATATACTGGAAGATCAGTTTAACCCTCACTATACTGGAAGATCAGTTTTGTCCTCACTATACTGGAAGATCATTTTTGTTCCTCACTATACTGGAAGATCAGTTTTGTCCCTCACTATACTAGAAGATCATTTTTGTCCCTCACTATACTGGAAAATCAGTTTTGTCCCTCACTATACTGTACGATCAGTTTTTCCCTCACTATACTGGAAGATCATTTTTGTCCTTATTATACTGGAAATCAGTTTTGTCCCTCACTATACTGGAAGATCAGTTTTGTCCTTCTTCACACTGGCAAATAGTTTTTCTCTAAGTTTCTCAATGACTGTGTTTATGAAAAGGCTTCCCTTTTCTGTCATCAGCCTGATGTCCTTGGGACCCTCGGTAGAACAGTAGCTAGATGCTTGCATAGCAACATGTAGGTCTTAGGTGTGAGTCCACATTAAGGCAGATTTTTTTTTAACAATTGACCTTGGTTCCCTCTGGATCAGCCTTAAATAAGTACCGGGAAATGTTCTGGGACATAAAAATGGCTGACATTGTGTTAACCCCTTCCCATCCATTAGTCTATTAAAATATGCCTGATGTGCCACTGGTGTGGAGAGTCCTTTAATTACTGATGTGCTTTTGTATACTTGGGAAACATGGACAGTCAGCAGTTGCTGAAAGACACCTCATAACAGATGGGATTTCTTTGAAAGAAGCAAAGAATGTCATCAGCTTGAACACAGATGTAAAGGCAGTCATTTTAAACCTATACAGGGTTACAGAAATTATATGTAGACAGCCAGTTTTTCTTTTTTTTGTTTGTTAACAATGCCTTGTGCCATTCGTTGAGAATTGAACCCCAAACTGTTCCTCCCCACTCAGTTGTAGAGCGTGATGATCATAGTTTGATCATCTGTTAGAGAGAAAAAAAACTTGGTGTTGATTGGCAGACTTTATGAGAAAAGAGCAAGTGGAAGGAGATTAATACCTGAATGTCTTGCTGACACTACATAATCAAGACAAGAAGCTAGTGCTGATCTGTGACAGAAATGATTGTGTGAGATGGTGAACAGTACTTTCTATGTTTGTCAGCATGACACAAGATGCTGATTTTACCATGGCTACCAACTGGCAACCAGTGCACCAACACCTGCAGGCAGAAGCATGGACAGAGCAATATCAGCCCTATACAGACTGAGCTGGTGATAATGATGAATCTCTAATACTAAAACGATTGCATGACCTGGGAGTAAAGCATAGTGAAGCACATCTATGACACCTTTGAGGTCGAGATAGGGGACATTGTAACCAGCTCTTCATGGAGACAGTCAGTAAAGGTGGCCTGGAGTAGCTGCTGCATCATAGGACAGAGCATGAATGCGAATGCCCAATGTGCAGTCATATTAGTTGTGATAGCATAACACTTACCATGGCTGTTGTTAATTGCTAGGAAGTTGGAACCTTTCCATCTTTCCAGATGAAAGTGTGAGGAAGCAATGGTGGCTAGCATAATGTTGACTACTTTATCCTCTGAGTGTCTATTGGTTTATACAAATCTGAGCCTAACATGTTGTGCCTAATGTGCCACTGGGAAAATACGCATCCCTTAGTTTTGTTGTTGATTACACATAATTCTGCAGACGCCAAGGTGTTTACTTTATCGTTGACTTGACACAGTTGTGCAGGCGCTAAGGTGTTTACTTTATTGTTGACTTGACACAATTGTGCAGACGCCAAGGTGTTTACTTTATTGTTGACTTGACACTTTTGTGCAGACACTAAGGTGTTTACTTTATTGTTGACTTGACACAATTGTGCAGACGCCAAGGTGTAAACAGACCATGAATGTAGTCACATGGGTACATAAATTTACTTTCAGCTACACACATATAGAAATGATAGATTCTGTAGAATTTTGCATGGGTCAGCAATTGTACTATGTAAGTTTCTGATGTGGGTTCTAGGGTCGCCTTTTATTTGGTGGGGAAAAAAAGGAACAGAACCACTTCTCTTTAACAGTCACAAACCAGAAACAGAATGGTTTATTGAGTGTCTCTGTGTGAACTATTGTAGTTGTTTACTGCACATAAGGGTTGATATCATTAAAAACAAACCTATGCGCTCCAGAGAGCTAGACAAATAGTGTGGTCCCTTCACCATGAAGATACATGAATCATTGATTTATCATAATGTTAACCTTTTGCAAGTCACTTAGTGTGTGTTTGTATTTGCCTGTATCCCATTTAAAGTGAATATTTATGCCTAAAGTGAATTAATCTTTCCTTTGTGTTTTGCAGGTCATAAAGAAGAAATTATTAATAATTTAATTTGTATCAAGTTTCAGGTTGTCTCCTGATTGTTGTGACAAGTACTGAATTCAGTTACTTCGCTAATTTATGTGTGTGTGTGTGTGACATTTTTAGAACATTACAAATAAAACACTGTTGTAGGGGTATGTAGACTAGCAGGTGGCAGGGTTGTTACACCGGTCTTCAAATACTTGGTTTTTAAATATTTGGAGACAAAATTCAAGAATGAACTAATATGGAAAATCACCTCAGATACAATTATTTTGTCATTACATAAAGCAGCCTTTATTCTAAGTCCACATAATCTTCCTTTCAGATAGTAAGAATTGTAATTTAGCACTGTCATTGTTTGTTTTCTTAGAATATGACAAATCCAGAAAAAGAAAAAATACTAACATTCTACAAGATCTGATAATTGGAGAAAACTTAAATACAGAAGAATCGAAACAGCATAATGCCTTCAGAACTGAAATACTTTGGTCATTTTTAAAACTGCAGGATTGAGAAAGAACACTGATGGAAGGCATGGTTCTTGGCAAAAGAAGGCAGGCGTTGACAAGCACAAGGTGGACATAGGTCATGTCAGAGCTCATATAGTCACTGCTGTACAGACTAGACTAGTGGATAGTGACAAGTCACTATGCTAAACCAACAACAGGTCCTGGGAGTAAAGCCTGGCAAAGCACATCTACCATGCCTTCTTTGAAATCAAGATAGGAAACATACAACCGACATCATATAGGAACAGTCAGTAGAGGTACCCTGAGATGGCAATTGCATCAGTGGACTGAAAATTTGTGGGAATGCCCAATCTGCAATGATGTTGATAATTTGTCCTGAGAACACATGATAAAGGAAATTATCTGTCTTGGAAGCCTTGATAGGAGCACCATTCTGCCAAGGACCTTCCCCCGGGTGACGTCTCCATTTTCAGTAAAAATATGTAGTCTCATGATGGTACGATCAGTGGATCAGACACTATTATAAAAATTATAATTTCTGTACTAAAATAGCATTATCTGTGACAAATTCAAATGCGCTCTCATCTGCATTAGAGGATGTTCAAGGTTTGTTCCCTTCTACAGACCTATAATCTCAGAAATACCCTGTCTCTCGTTTTCCTCTTACCTGCTGCTTCTTTTTAATAACCCATCACTCCTTAAATTGTTGCGACCCCCCCCCCCTTTTTTTTCCCCCACAGTTTCCCCATTGCTTCATTCTCTGTTTCTTCCTTGCTGTGGCTTAGTTTTCCCTCCACTTGTTTTTTCCAGGTATTAGCAGCACAAAAAGCTGGCTATGATTCAGCAATCGTACACAATTTTCCTAGCAATAGCTCACAAGTGGAAATGGAGTCCTGTACCAGTGAGTGATATTTAAAAGTGTAACCCCAAACCATTTTAACTCTTGTTGTCCCGAAGAACACACCATGCATTGTCTAGCTAATGCCTGTATGTAGAGAACACCACGTGGTGCATTATTATATCTTTTACACTTGCCGGAACATTAAAAAAGACCAGAATTCTAACTATGTGTTTTGACCCTCTTTTAATATCGTTGACACATTGGGCATACAGTGTTAGACACATATTTTGATAGACCAGTTGATAGTCATTGAGTGAGATTATCAACAACACACTGGCCATGTTTCTTCCCAGAATATTTCCTAGTACTTGTTTTTGGCTGGGTCAACCTGGTTAGTTATTAAAATCTGAAATCAATTCAAACCCAAAACTGAAAATAATACATTTATTCCGTTTCATGTGGTTATTGGTTATTTTAGGCAAGTCCTTGAGAGAAGGTTGTGGTACTGGATCTGTATGTGGTACTGGATCTGTATGTGGTACTGGATCTGTATGTGGTACTGGATCTGTATTTTTTGCAGACCAAAATGCAGCCTGGGAATTCCCACTCCTATCTCTGGTACAAGTTTTATGAGGCTGGATCAACCTGACAGCTGCACAGAAAAAATGAATTTATTCCTGCCACTTCTGGGGATCAACCCAAGACCATTGTGTTGTTAGGCCTGCGCGTTAAACACTACATCACTTTGTTGGTGTAATTATGGTTCAGTGATGATAGCACAAGCGGCTGGCTGAACAGTTAAGAGCACTGTACTCTCCTGCAGGAGACACAGATTAAAATCCTTGGTAAGATTATAGGTTTTTCTGTCGAGGGGCAAAAATAACATCCTTACCTGCACAGTCTGTAGCAGCAGCAGTAGCCATGCTGCCCTAAATGCTCAAAGACCTCCACTGCCATCACTGACAAAGCAGAAGACTTCCTTACAAGCCCTCATTTGGACACCACAGGAAAGATCTCGTGGAAGACCAAGGGAAACCCTACGTAGAACTATCAATAGGCTCGCTCAGCCACTCAAAACATCCAAGACCTACAACGGATTAGCATGGAGAATGGCGAGAAGAGGAAAGACTAACTAACTTAGAAGTTAGTACTTCACTTTGAAATGTGTGTGTCTGTGTCAGAAAACTCGTATCTGCTAGTATTTCAGAAGAGAAAAAACAATAAACTGTTTGGTTATTTATTTGTGAAAATATTGAAACTGGGATTTCCACATGGGTATTTAGTTGTGAACATATTTTTTTCTGGTTATAATTAAATAATTATTGATATTTTGTCTTATTTTATAAATTTCCTGATCATTTTTCCTGCTTGCACCATTTATTGTTTCTCTGCAGCTTTGGCTTTTGTTGTGTAAATGTTAAAATGCATTTGGTTGCTTGTGGCATATTACCAAGAGCAGTAATAGAATTCTGATTTTGTTCTTTGGAAGCTAAGTTATATATATGTTACCAAGTAATTTAGTAGGTGGGCAGGTATAAGGTAATGTTTCCGTACAAGCAATTTTGATTTGACTTGAAATTATGCTAGATCGATGTGTAATAAATAAGGATGTTTTATTTCATATTTATTTGCTCTCATAATTATTTGCTCTCATATTTACTTCACAGATATGTTGTGTGTATGTGACTAAACGCATGTTTTTTTTTAAAGTGCATGTATGGGTATTTGAAATTTTTAGCAGGGGAGAATAATTGTCTGTGTGTTAATTTATGTGTAGTTGTGCAATGTATGTGTGAATAATTACATGTTTCTTGGGGGTAAAAGGATAGCTTGCTAATTAGGAGTATTCTTCATTCAGATGTAGTTGGTTCAAAATGTGCAGATATCATAGCGTAGCTGTAAACAACACAACATATCGGCCGCCATTTTAAGTGTGAACTCCCCCCCCCCCCCCCCCCCCAGTCAAGCACAGGCCATCTGTATCAGCTCATTCCAGGGCCATGTCTTTTCCAGCTCCTTCATCTCTTTTCAGGTCCTCTTCCAATTATTCATCACAGTCTCTAATTCTCTTCTCTGTGCATTTTTATTGTGTTTTCCCTCCTCTGTCTTCTACAGAAAAAGCTTTTAGAGCTTTACTATTTTTAGGTCTTCTCTTTTTCCACCCCAGGATCTTTTCCTTGCCTTGATTCAATAGAATATATTTAGTTCTTTACAAAAACTGCAAATTAGTGATTCTGTCATAACATTTTATTTCTTTCCATAAACCGCAAATTAGTGATTCTGCCATACCATTTGAGTTCTCTCTGTAAACTGCAAATTAGTGCAAAAACTTCAAATTAGTTTTTCAGTCATACCATTTTAGTTTTCTACAAAAACTGTAAATTAGTAATTCTGTTATACTTTTTTTAATCCTTATGTTCTTTGCAGTTAAATGTAGTTTTTTAAAGTAATTGATTTAGTTGTTCTCCCATGTTTTTGTTCCAAATAAAATATAAATAAAGTATAATTGGGAGTAATTTATGTGTGTGCGCTTATGTATGTACTTCGTGCATGTGTGCATGCCTGTCATGCATGTTTGTGTGTCCATGTATTGTTTACCCACATATGACAAGTTGTTTGCTATTGAGGGAGTCAGCAGAATGACAAGTAGTGATTTTCTTGTGTCAGCAGTTGTTTTGCTTGAAACAGTGAGAAAATGACAAGTGTTCAGTGTTGTTTCTGAACATACGAGTAGCTTGATGTGGTCAAGAAAGTAATAGGCCATTGTTCTGTTGTCAGTATATAAAGTTTGTTGTGTGTCCTTTTTCAGGATGTTGCAAACCAACCCTAGAGTTTTTGGCTGTTTCATTAGGCAATGTTTATGTTCACTAGTTTTCCATTGCTTTTAAATGGTCAGCTCTCAAAACCACTGTCGAAACCAGCACAAGGCGATCTGTTGCCAGAACGCACACAGCTTGGTTTGATGCCGGCACCTCGGAATTATGAAGTGTGTTCCCAATGCCTAAGCCATGGACGCCAACTGTCAGTATATACATCATGTAATTACTTGCTATAGAAAGAGTAAAGAGGCGACAGGGATAGTGTCATTTATCAACATTTACTGGGTAACTTGGTATAGGAGAGTGACCATTGATTAGTGCCTGCCTGTTATCATTTCAATAAAAAACAAAGTACAACGTCTGAAATGTCAGCCGAGCATCACAGTCTTGTATTTTGTATTACAGATGGTTCCCTTGTGCATATACCGGCAACCTTCGTCGGCTACAGTAGTGGCATGGAGCTGTGGGGGTATAATTATACACATCAGTAAGTTATTTTTTCAACGTTCAGTGTTGTTAAAATAAACTGCAGAAACTCTGGCCTCTCTCCCCAAAACCTGTTGATCATATTTCTTTGCTGGTACCAGGCTGTCTAATGTTCAACTTTTCAGTAGCAGAGAATAGTTAAATTAGACATAAAGCCGTCCATGATTTTTGTTGTCATATTCAGAAGATGGTGATTTTCTGGTTTGCATTCAGGCTGGCGAAGTGCTGTAGGCAATACAATTGCATAAATGCTGCCTGCTTGTTGGACTATTTCCATCAACTACAAATTGCAGTTCTGATTATGACTGTTGATGTTACCTCGAGTGATTGCCTTGTGCATTTATTGCCTAAGTATGTTTCTCGGTTTTGCTGGGACAATGGTTTAAAAAAAAATTGTTTACTAGTTTAAAAATGAGACAAAGGAAGTCATTTTGTGTGATTTTCACTGGCACAGGAACAAAGCAGCAATTATGGTCGACCTGTTTGTGGTAAAGTTGAAACTTCAACTACTGACTAACACCATATTGTTTAATTTCTTTGTCATCTTTAAATGCATAAAATGAAGTCGTCTTATGTTATTTCACTCACATCAAACAAGTGGTACCAAATTGTATAATGATAATTCACCCTACCCCCTTCCTGACTATCTTTCCTTCACTGTGTAACATTATCTGTGTACAAGAGTGTGAGGACACCAGGGTCATAAAAAGGAGTCATGTCTCATTTGGAGTAGATCCTAACTGATGTATTGTTGGACCACTTTATTATCTGTTCTCACAATTTTGTGGACATTAGAAAAGGAATAAGCTGCAGGTATACACACCCACCCTGAAAAACAACTCGTTTTGTGCTAATAAGTGTGTCACTGCGAAATCTAAAGGTGAATATACCCCTCCCCCCTTTTTAATATGAGGACACAAATAATATGCTGTGTAATCTATTGCCTGCCATTTTAGCTGTACCTCAGCAGGCACACAATACAAAATTTACATAAACAAAATATGCAAAATAATCAACCCCTTCACTGAAATATACAAATCACAGTCCTACATTGGTAGCCCAGGGTTTACCACATGGTCATTTTGTTTACATAACATGGGATTGCCCATTCTTGTTCCAACTGTTTCTTTGTTGTGTGTGTTTGACACAGTTAAAATATTCTTCAGGAGGTACATCATCAGAATTTGGGAGGAGGATGATGATGACAACTTCCCCAAGTTTCTTTGGCCATTCCTCCTGGCAATGACAGTTTGCATTCTCGTGGCCCTGGTGGTTTTGGTGAGTGTCTTTACACCTCATTTCAACATTGTTTACACCTCTTTGCAGGAGGTACATCATCACAATCATGGAGGAGGACGAAGAACTCAGATTGTTCCTCTGGCCCTTTGCGGTTGTGATAGGTGTCTGTTTTCTTATCTTCATGGTTTTTATGGTGAGTGATTTTTTAAATCTTTTTGGGCTTTTCTTGTCGTTCTTATGCATGGTTGTGTCTTCCCTCACTTTGCCTCACGGAAGTAAGTTTTTTGAATGTTTTCATCTTTCTCATTCTATCTTTGAATGTTTAGTAAACTTAGCACCCTGTTTTATTTCGGTGCATGTTTAATTCATTTTGTAAGAAAAAAAAATGGAACGGTTAACAGCTTAGTTGGGGGAGAGGCATGATTGCCTATGCCTCTTGGCAATGTACTTATTGATGATGTTGATGCAAGTTTGATTCAAGATATATAACTTGATCGACACATTGACAGATCAGCTTTGTAGAGCCAATCACTATTTAAGCAGTCTGCCTCCTGTGTAGTAAAGCAGTTTGTTTTCCCAGGAATTGAATGTTTCTGGTAACCTCAAGGTTCTTGTTGTGTTATGTAATCTGGTTTTTGTACACGTCTGGTGAGGAGCTATGGTGATACAGGGATTAGGGCACTAGCCTGACAAGACAGTTGTTCAGTTTCAGTCCCAGCAAAACACTGAATTTTCTAGACAAGTATGGAAACCGAAGCCTGGTACATCATCATCAGTCAGCAGGTCCTTTTGCAAAACATTGTTCTAGTCACAGCATGGCCAAAATACCGCAGCTTTCAGGTCAGGATGCTGTTTATGAGCCAGTTCTCCTTGATGTTCAGATTATGCAGGATATCTGTGTTTTTGTTCTTCTTGGCCCATGGTTTTCTAAGGAATGTTCTTGGTACATTAAAAAAAAAATTGTGCCATACACCCACTAACCCCAATGCCAGTCAAGTTCATTATGGAACTGCCTTTATTTTTGTGGATGTTTAATTGGTGTGGTGGCATGTTTTTCAAATGTTTGTGGCATAGTGTGCTTTTTTCTTTTCTAAGTGCAATTGGGCCCGTAACATTTTTTTTTTTTTTACATATTTTTTTTAATTGGTGCAGTGGTTTGATTTTTTTTTTAAAATCAGTGAGTTCTAAAAATGTTCTCTTGAAATTTCTGAGTGTTTACTGAGCTGCGGATTGATGTCTTATTTTTATTTCTGCACGTTTACTGGAAGCACAGTGATTGTGTAGTGGCATGTCAGTGTTGTAGATCCACATTGGAACAGTCTGCCTCTGTGTTATGATATAATCCATTATTTTGTTCTGTCTTCTCACATGGTGAATGTTGGCAGTGAGCCCTGGTTACTTCTTCATTTCCTCTTTTATTGTTTAAAATTTTGTAACGCAGTCGATAGGGGACTCGCTTTCAAATCCAGCTACGACTCGCTGCAGCCCACGGTTGGTGTTCAAAACCGGACGGTTCCCGGGGTTCACCCAGCCTTTAGGTAATGGGTACCAAAGTTAACGCTCTGGGGTAAAGGGAGGAACGTCGCTGTAGCTACGGAGTTGCATGCAGACGGCGACACAGGCGGACAATTCTTATCAGTTGTCCGCACTGGTGGCAGAACACTATGGTTTATAACCGTGTGCAATGACGCTAGTTCACATCTCCCGACTTTACCTTTACCTCTGTTTTTAGGAGATAACATTTTCTCTTTCTCACTCTTCTAGCTGCCTCGACAATAGGATACTTGATATAGTTTATATATATATATATATATATAAAATCAGGATAACACACAGTTAACATTTTGTTAGATCTGATATTTCATATGTATCGTGGATTTAATACAGAAACTGTCCTGTAAGTTTGTTAACTGTTGAAGTTATAGTCCACTTCTGGACTTAGGTTTTGTTCCAGAACTTGAGATTTGCATGCACATCCATTTTGTATATCTGGTGTGTTTGTATGAGTGGGTCTATTAGGGCGCCCCCCCCCCCCCCAACCTCCTACCCCCATGGAGTCCCAGAACCCACAGGGGGACCCTAGTATTTCACACCCGATCCTTTTAAACAAATTAAAAGTGACTCCACACCTTTATGTTGTGATGTTGACCACATCCCTGCTCCAGTGTCCAGTGTTCTATAAAATGACCAGGGCACTTACCCCCCTCTCTCTCTCTCTCTCTCTCTCTCTCACTCACTCACTCACTCACTCACTCACATCCACCCCGGACCCCTAAGACACTCCAGTATTTTCTCTTATTTGGACTCCGGTAGAATGTGTCCCTTCATCTTAAGAATTCCAGCTGTCTAAACTTTTCTGTATAATAAACAAATAGACAAGTATTAATGGGCACTCATTGATGCAGATAAAAGAAGTAGAGGCAGAAAAACTAGACAGCTTAAATTAGAAAGCTATCATTGTCTTACTAGGAATTGAACCTAATGCCCCAAAATAATGACAGAACCTCAGTGCATGAACAGTTGCACTTTGACATTTGACCAATTAGAGACCTCACAAAACATGTAATCGTTAGCCAATCCTGACGTAAAAACAGCTGCTGCACCCACAACTGTAGAATATGGACAGGATTCATATCTTAAGATTGAAACAATACCATAGGTTACAGAAATTCATATTAATCTTCCCAGGCGGTCTCTGTTGGGGAGGTGGTAAAACCAATTGCCTCTCTCTCTGAATGTCACGGTTTCATACGGCTGTGTCATTTGGTTCACAAGCGCAGTTTTTGCCGATAGCCCTGGGGATCATTGCCAGAGCTATAGTGTTTGTGTTTTGTGCTGCACACTTGTCTGGTGGCTATCCATTCTTTGGAGAAAGACCAAGCCATGTGGGATTAAAACCCGGTGTAATGAAGTTTGTCCTCTCGACTTCAACTTTATAGACTTTTCTATTAAGGTTATTTATCCCTCAGATAAAACAGTTGTATTTACCTTAATTTAACTGTTCTTATTATTTTGTTGTCTGTTATGTTCCTTATTTTATATATATATATATATATATAGATATATATATATATATATATATATATTATATATATATATAGATAGATATATATATATTATATATATATATATATATATATATATATATATATATATATAGTATAATAGTGTAATTTTTTTTTACTTATTGCATTTATCTTTATTTTTAAAGTTAGTGAAATTGTTAAGAGAGCAAGCCAGCAAGAAGGTGAATCGCTTGTCAAAGAAGCACCTGAACAAGATTCCAGTCCGCAAGTTCAAGAAAGGTAAAATTTTGCTTTGTTTTTCAGGCCAGAAAAAGTTGCTTTAAAAAAAAATTACTGTGCCAGATATTTGTTGGTCACTTGCCAATAAACAACAGACATTCAGTTACTGATGCCTCTGCAGAATAGAGGGAATTAAACAGTATGACTAAATCACTAATGTAGAGCTCAAGGAGATAACTATAAATAATTTCAGTGAATCAGAGGTGAGTGAAAGATGCTGGTATTGCATAGGACACATGTTATGAAATCCTGTAACAGTACAACTAGAATATGTTTACTTTAAAACCCACAAGGTTCCGTTTTGGCCTCACAGGATCTTATTTTTTTTTATTTTTATAAGGGTGTTAAAAGCAAACACATCCTTATGATCATCTAAAACTCTGCCTTTAGAAGCAAAATAAATTATGAGTTGTGGTCAATTTTATAAAAATCCAGGAAATTCAGGCAAGCTAGTCACTGCAATATCCTGCCAGTAAAGTCAGTAAAAAAAATTATTAAACTGTTTTCCAACAATTGTTTTCCTGCTGCTATGGCAACACATGAAGGGAAGTAATCAGTGAACACAAAGGGAGCTGAGAATCAACAGTATTCATCACCTTTGATGCAAACATTTTTATTTTTTTTCTTACCTAGAAATCCTTCAGAAGCTATTTTGTTAGTTTGTGTAATAATTTCTAGCCCATCTATACACTGTGCATTTGCAGATAGTGCAAAAGATGTTATATAGGCAAAGCAATGACTGACTGAAACCGTAATGCCAAGAAAACCCAACAAGCTACAAAAGAACTATTTTAAATTTAACAAGAAACGCACATAGAAAGAGAACTAAAAAGTGTGGTGAAAAAAGTGGGGAGGTCATGGAATGAGCTACAAGCGACAGCAACGGATAGAATTATTTGGTTGAGTTGATTGATGGCCTTGAAATGTGTGCTTTTGTTGTCATGATTAGAATCACTGTTGCCAGAATGCAGGCAGAGACTGCCTCAGTGTTATAAAGAAAAAGTAAGAGGTCTCTTTTCACAACCATAGCTTGTGGGGTAGTGGTAGAAGAACAGCTTTTTTTCTTTTCACAACCATAGCTTGTGGGGTAGTGGTAGAAGAACAGCTTTTTTTCTTTTCACAACCATAGCTTGTGGGGTAGTGGTAGAAGAACAGCTTTTTTTCTTTTCACAACCATAGCTTGTGGGGTAGTAGTAGAAGAACAGCTTTTTTTCTTTCAAATAGACTAGTCTGCACCTAATGGCTGAGCTAGTCACCATTGTCATTTTCTGTTTGGGCGGCGTTCTTTTTCTTCACCTGCAAGTCCCCTATTTTGTCACCCTCTTATCGTGATGACTTGAAAGAGAAGAGTTTATGGTAAATAGAATAAAGGTCTCAGAGTTCAGGATTTAGAAACAACTTGGATTTACAGATGCAAGTTGTCAGTAGATATGTTTTCTTCTTCTTTGCATTCACCAGTTGTAAACTGCGGCGGAAAGTGCTTGTTGTTTGTCCACTTCTGGACTTTAGTCTTGTTTCCCAACTTAAGTTTTGCATGCACATCCATTTTGCAAATCTGACTTATTTGTATGCAGACTTTTGGTTCCTTGCCTCTCAGGCAGGTGCACTCCAACTTCAAAGGAAACCACTAGTTAGTTGACTCTTACGACATGCTTCTTAGGAAAGCCACCGGTCTCCCCCCCCCCCTCCCCCCACAGTGGGGCCCCTAAACCCACACAGGGAGGTTAGTAGATATATAATAATTCATTCATTTGTTTTACTGAACTTTTTTTATCTCTTTATTTGAATTTAAGGAGATAATCACAAAATTCGGCCGTATGATTTCCACAAATGTATTTGTATAATTTAAGATAGGCATATGCTTTTAAAAATTAAACTTGTGGGATCAACTCGGTTGAAGACTTTATTAGAAGTAAAATTCTTCTAGGAAGGAGGCATTCTTCTTCACACCAAACACATGAATAAATTATGTGTTTTGTGGTGACCCACATTAGTTCCAAGACACCTTATTGATTTATTTTGTATTTTGTTTTTCAGGGGACTATTACGACACTTGTGCCATTTGTCTAGATGAGTATGAGGAGGGTGAGAAAATCAGAGTTCTACCATGTGACCATGGTATGTCGATGATCTTTCTGACACCATTAGTATTGCTCTCTCTCTCTCTCTCTCTCTCTCTCTCTCTCTCTCTCTCTCTCTCTCTCTCTCTCTCTCTCTCTCTCTCTCTCTCTCTCTCTCTCTCCTCCCCCCTCCCCCTTTCTCTCCCTCCCTCCCTCTCTCTCTATCTCTATCTCTCTCTGATATCCATAATACCTGCCCATGTACACAGATGCTCACAAACCTACACGCATGCGCGCCTATTTACACACACACACCCACACCCACACATCCTTTTCTCTGTTCATTTGTTCATGGAGCAACGGACCGTGCAATCAGTGCTAAGTTCTTTAAGCTTCATTTGCTGTGATATGAGGCCATCTTATTCATTAGCCTTGATATAAGATAACCTTTTCCATTAGTCTTGACATAAAACTGCCTTATCCATTATCCTGGATGTAAGACTATCTTATCCATAAGCTTTGATATAAAACTACCGTATCCATTATTCTTGACGTAGGACAACCTTATCCATTCTTCTTGACATGAAACTACCTTATCCATTATCCTTGATATAAGTACCTTATCCATAAGCCTTGGTATAAAACTACTTTATCCATTAGTCTTGACACAGGACAACCTTATCCATTAGTCTTGAAATAAAACTATCTTATCAATTATCCTTGATTTAAGACCACCTTATCCATTATCCTTTATATAAGACTACCTTATCCATTATCCTTGGGAAAAACCACCATATCCATTAGCCGTGATGTAAGGCCATCTTATCTATTAGCCTTGATATAAAATTACCTTATCCACTAGTCTTGATATAAAGCTGCTTTATCCATTAGTCTTGACATAAAACTACTAAGACCACCTTATCTGATATCTGGACATATGGCAGCTGTATCTGTTAGTCTTGATATAGGACAACCTTATCCATTAGTCTTGACATAAAACTACTAAGACCACCTTACCTGTTATCTGTTAGTCTTGACATAGGACATCTTTATCCGTTAGTCTTGATATAGGACAACCTTATCCATTAGTCTTGATATAGGACAACCTTATCCATTAGTCTTGATATAGGACAACCTTATCTATTAGTCTTGATATAGGAAAACCTTATCCATTAGTCTTGATATAGGACATCTTTATCCTTTAGTCTTGATATAGGACAACCTTATCCATTAGTCTTGACATAGGACAACCTTATCTATTAATCTTGACATAGGAGAACCTTATCCTTTAGTCTTGACAAAGAACGACCTTATCCATTAGTCTAGATATAGGACAACCTTATTCATTAGTCTTGATATAAGACTACCTTATCCAGTCACCTTGATATAAGCAACCTTATCTGTTTAACTTTTTTTAAGATCATCTTACCCTGATACCAGATAACCTTATCCATTTGCCTAGATATAAGGCCACCCAGTCCATTAGTTCTAACATAATTTCCATTTGTCCACCAGTATATCACATGAAGTGTATTGACCCCTGGCTGACTAAGAACAAGAAGACCTGCCCTGTGTGCAAGCGCCGGGTGATACCTGACAGAGGTGCCGACTCAGAATCCGAGTCTGAAGCAGAAAACTCGCCAGGTTCAGAGAACACTCCACTCCTGACGGGACAGACGCGAGGTCAGTCACACGGCAGCGTCACAGAGTCAGCTGTTGTTTTGAATCCTGCAGGTTCAGACCCTCATGCCACTGGTCAAGGTCAGTCTTTGTGTGTGTGTGCATATATCTTCTCCTCCTCCTTCTCTTCCTTCTAATTTTTCATCTACCAGTAAGAACAGATTATGTGTACTTCAGAGAATGTTAAAAAAAAAAAAAGTTATAATCAGGGTCTCTGCTTCAAAATGTACATGATAGGTTTAATACTGGATTTCATTTATTTTGACTTGCACAAACTTTCTTGTATTGTGAAGGCTTTGTTTGCCTTTCTGCTCTTTTTATTTCATTATCTCTGTTCATCCATGTTTGTTTACATGGCTACTTAAGTGTCTTTATGATTACCTATCTTGAAGTGAGGTTTCGCCAAGGAAGATCAAGTTATACTTTGCTTCCAAGAAAACTATGAAGCACACTGAGGAACCTGGACAGAGAAGAACCTGAGAAAGGAAGGAGGGGAATGGGGGAAGTAGTTTTGTTTTGTTTTTGGGTGCTGTCTCATTTGGGTGCTGTCTCGATTTGGATGCTGTCTCGACAATGAAGGCTGGCTACAGTGAGCCAGCTGTAGATACTGTTAAGTGGTTTAAGTCCAATCTCTTTCACTGTGTGACTCGAACCACTGTCCAAAAACCAAGAAAAACATAAATAATGGAAAGCATTACAACATACTACACTAGAAGATGCAAAAAATTTGACATCTTCTTCTTCACATTCACTGGCTGTAAACTCTGTTGGAAAGTTCTGGTTGTTCAGCCACTTCTGGTCTTGAGTCTTGTTCCAAAACTTGAGCTTTGCATGCACGTCCATTTTACAGATCTGGCTTATGTCTATACAGTCTGTTGGTTGCTTGCCTCTCAGGCAGGGGCACCGGGCACTGCATCTTTGAATTGAGCACCTCTAAGTAGTTGACTTTTACAACACCCTGCAATGATGAGTTAATAGTGATATTTGCAAAATGTTGATAAAGTCTAGAATGAGGGGTTAATGGTGATATTGCAAACAATGCCAGCACTCTCTCCATTTCTCCCCTTTTGCTAGTTTTCTTCCCGTCTTAATTACTGACACACCGATCCCTTCTTTAGGTCATAGCTCAGGATCTTATGTCAGTTAAAAATCATCCCATGCCAAGCATTACCTTTTCTAAAATCACGGACAGTAACTATTTGATATATATATATTTTAGAAAAGGAGGTAATGCTTGGCATGGGATGGTTTTTAACTGACATAAGATCAGTATATATATATATATATATATATATATAATATATATATATATATATATATATATATATATATATATATATATATATATATATATATAAAATTATCTGAAATAATGTCCACAGATAAAACTGGCTGTCACCCCCCCCCCCCCCCCCCCCCCCCCAAAAAAAAAACACCCCATAAATAATGAAGAAATTGAAAATGTCACAAACTATGAATATCTAGGCTCTATAATAAACAGCAGTGAAGACTGTTTGACAGAAATTCTGGTAATCTGGTAATCTAGTAATCCTAGTTTCAGCCTCATAGCAAACAGGTCACCCCATAGTTACTCCGCTCCTGGGCCAATAAAAAAAACAAGGTAGCTCACAGTGTCACGCCAGGTACTCAACTCGGAAGCTGGGCGACGAAACTATATCCTTCCAGTCTACAAATGGAGCAAAAATGCAACGGCCACCGCCTGGCAGAAGCAAAAAAAAAAAAAAAAAAACATTTGCCACGACTAAAAAAAAAAATAGTGGCCATGCCTAGCGTCCATTTTGACCTGAAGCATTATATGAGGGTTAATAAATGGTCACCCCAGCAGTACCCTCACTATTAGCTAGGGGAAAGGACTTAGGACATTACATCCACCAGCAGGCATCGCCCCTACAACGACCTGACTGCCTTAGTTAACGACTGTTCACCCAACAGCCATGCAGTTCTTTGGCACGAAGGAGACACCTTGAACTTGGGTTTCGGACTGCCGACTCCCTACAAGATGTTATTTTGTTTTGTTATCACAATCGACGTCACTGCACATTGGGCATACCCATGTGTGCTCAGTCCTCTGAAGCAGCAGCCACTCCAGAGTACTTCTACTAATTGTCCCTAGAAATTAAAAGGAGCATGGCTATAGCAATGCAAAGATTGAACAGCCTTTCAAAGTCTATGGTTAAGCACCAGCAAGGAGATAAAGATTATAATTTTGAGAGCGTGCATCTTCCCTGTGGAAGAATGTGAGTCATGCACTAACTCTCAGTTCTTAAGAAAGAGAATAGGGGCTTTTGAGCTGAAATGCTATAGAAAGATTCTCAGATTATCTTGGACAAAGAAGAGGAGAAATACTGACATCTTGAAATATCTGAACATCAAGGAAGATTGGCTAATAAACAGCAAAATATTTTGGTCATATCAAGTGCCAAGACGGATTGGAAAAAATTATAGCAGAAAGCATGCTACCAGGAAGGAGGGGCAGGAGCCGACCGACGCGAAGATGGGGACATGATATAAGTGACTCCTTGAGTATGAAAGTACATGAGGTGGGAGAACTGGCGAGAGACCAAGTTTCTTTCAGGCAGACTGTGATGAGAGCGACGTT
Organism: Candidula unifasciata; assembly: GCA_905116865.2. NCBI lineage: Eukaryota > Metazoa > Mollusca > Gastropoda > Stylommatophora > Geomitridae > Candidula > Candidula unifasciata. Next base: position 167,583 of record CAJHNH020008483.1, read on the forward strand.
CTGCAAAGGACCTGCTAGATGATGATGATGATGATAATATATATATATATATATATATATATATATATATATATTTTTTTTTTTTTTTTTAACACACCAACTACTGCTTTTATACTGCCAACTGTCATTTATTTAACTATATACTATATATTTACTCTTGAAATAGTCGCATTGCTGAGCCATACTTTCCTTGAATTCCACAGATGCTGATAGACTGGCGGTGGCTGGAGATCGTTCCTTGCTTCAAGATTCAGATATAGAACATGGAGCTGTGGGAGGCGAGGATATCTCCACTAAAAATCCAAGACAGGAGACTTTGCTGACTCTAGCCAGGCCTGGTAGAGGCAACATACAGGAGACTGAGGAGGGAAGTGACCCTAATAATGAGAGGAAAAGAAAGCGAAGGGACTGGTTGAGAAATGGAGGAGAAGAAGAAGGAAGCAGAAGCTCCTTATTAGTTGCAGAGAACCGGGTAGATCGTAGAGAAAAGAGAAAACAGAGGAAGGATAAGAAGAAAAAGGCAGAAAATAAGCGGAAGTGCGATGAGACAGGTGTGAAGACAGGACACGAGAATGGGGTTGTGGAGCAGGCAGATGCATCAGACATCTCTGCCACAGATGTAGCCGGAGTCAGTCAAGTGAGAAGCTATGGGGAAGATGCACAATTGAGAAGCTATGAGGGAGATGAACAGATGAACCATGAAGAGGGTGGACAAGACAACCCCAACTACACAGACTCTCCAGAAGTTGTGGTTGCTGCAGTGAGCGCCAGGCGGGATTGGAGTGATGTTGTTTGAACATCTGCCAGTTAATACTCACATGTGTTTTGCCAGGTTAGTTTTTAACGATGCTGTTTTATGTACAGGTGGCCGGCCTGACTCATTCTGTATGAGGTTTGTCTCCAAATGTTAAATCCCTCCCTACACTACCAACATACTTTCATTTCTCTTTATGTATCCTGTACCAAATAAGTCACCATGTTGATCATAAACTTCCCCCTACCAAGTAAATCACCATCTTGATCAGTAATTTCCCTGTACCCAGTAAAATCACCACATTGATCAGTAACTTTCCTGTACTGAGTAAAATCAAAAATCACCCTGTTGATAAGTCTCTGCTGTACCAAGTAAAATCACCATGTTGATCAGTGACTCTCCTATACCAGGTAAACTCATCATGTTTATCAGTGACTTCACTTTAATGTAAAAATCACATAGTTGATCGCTGTCGTGAAGCTTTGATATCACCCTGTCTCCTGTCAGATTTTATATACAGATAACAAGGGCAAAGCATTTTGTGCAGGAGAATGCTTTGCTGGATGGTGGGGGGGGGGGGGGGGGGGGGGAGAGTAAATTGGGCTCTTCTGGGGCCTCACTTTGGGAGGGAAAAGCAAAAAAGACCCTCTACCACTTCACAAACATGTCATACAAGGTGACTAATTATAAAACCTTACTGAAATCTGGTGTATTGGGCCAAAAGGTGAAGATATCACAGCCTGGCGGTAAACTACAACACCAGGTTTCAGCCTTCCTTTTGAGAGAGAGAGCACTGCAAAAGAATAAATCTACAACCTTCAGAGCATGAGGCCAATTGATTAACAACTTCGTCACAGAGGCGCCCCCCCCCCCCCCCCCCCCCTCATGACACACACACTCTTTCTTTTTGTCCTATGGTCACTGCTGCAAGATTGAAAAGTCACTTGCTCAGTAGACTAAACAGGTGTTGGCAGTCGGGTGGACACAGGAATTCATGTTCATTGTTTACTCATTCATTGTACATTAATGTTTGTGTGGAGGGAGATGTTTAAATAATGATTACATCTGTTCAATTGTTGGGATCTGGTAATCTGGTAATCCTAGTTTCAGCTTCATAGCAAACAGGTCACCCCACAGATGCTCCGCTCCTGTGCCAACGAAAAACAAACGCAGCTCACAGTTGGGATGTTGGGATGCTACTGTGGATGTGTTTGTAAAGGTCTTCCATATCTTTAGCACTGTGTGTGATAATGATGTAATGTTAATCAGTTGAGGATTTCTGTTGTGTGTCTGTGTGCCGCTAGAATAATCCTCTATGAATGTATTGCAAAGTCGCAGCACAGAGAGTACTGGAAACTCGTTACAGCCGACCCTAAATGTTCTTGCCATTAACGGCACTGGATTATGGTGATGATGCTTGCATGCGCATCTTTGCAAACATTACTTCAGCTGCTACAAACATCCAGCCATTTTAGAACAATCCCTAGGGTTAAAAAAAAAAAACAGTTTAAAAAAAAAAGGAATGTAACATAGTATAGGAAAACAAACGTTTTAGTTATATAAGTTATAGTATGCTGATTCAGGCATTGCTTGTGCGTGTTCTAGTCAGAGGTTTTACTGACAGTTAATTTTACAGTCCTAGACAAACAAATCAGCAAACTAAGACATCATGTGTATAGTTCACTCCAAAGTGTTTATATATATATATATATATATATATATATATATATATATATATATATATATATATATATATATATATATATATATATATATATATATATCTGCCATATTTTCACTTTCTGTTTGTCATATTACTAGATATTATGTAAGTAATATGTGAAGCTAAAAAAACAGCTGTAAAGCACATACTTAAAAAAAACACACACGCACTGTAGTATTCCTTTTTCTGTAAGGGGGGGGGGGGGGGTGTGGATCCCTACTTTTATCACATGTAGAAGACTAAGGACTTATTTTATGATTGACGTCAGCAACCACTTCTGCATATTGTGTAGCCACATTTGGAACTTGACACAAAACACCACTTGTGTATCAGTCTTGTTACGTTGTCTCATGTTTTCAATGATAATAATCACAATCACTACTGCTTATTTTTGTAACTTTAATTTAACAGCCTTTCTTTTTCTCTGATTCTCTCCCTTCTCCACTGTTGACATGTCATACAGAATTCTGTTTCTTTTTTTTTTTAAAAGCTTTTAGCAGCATTGGTCATATTGTTTGGAATCTGTTCTTGTTGATGTAATTTATTCACATGACTGTTAGTTGCATGACCGCCTTTGTTATGTACCTTGCTTATGGGCATATCTCTTAATTTGATAACTTTTATTGTCTGCTAGCATTGGTTTCAACCTACTGAAATACCTAAAACTCATATAAGAAACAGGACTAACTTAGGCCTAATCTCAGCTGTGCTGACTCTTGGCTAGCCAATCTTATATATCTCTCTGTAAGTAAGAAGCACTAGGTTTTTGCACACCCCATTGGCTTTTGAATATGGTAAAAGAAAGGAGAGCTCATCAACACAGTCTCCTTGAAGATGGGAATTGGTACTGGATATGGAAGGTAATAACTCCACCAACCACATGTTGATAGAGGCAAACCCCTTTCAGAAATCTAGCCACCTGAAGATAATAGAGTTTAATGCCTTTCATACCTGCACAAAACAGCAGGGTAGAACTGGTTGTAGTGTCACATCCTAGCTGGTTGAAAGCGATATCTGATATTTGCCCTGTGGGCCTGACATTCATAATGCGGTTATCTGAGTCACAGGGATGTCAAACCTTTAGGTGGCACGCATGTGATACAGAGGGGAAATTGACAGTTTAAAATGCCAGTGAGTGGGGAACTAAAACTCAGCACATAAATAAGCCAGATCTGTAAAATGGATGTGCACACAACACTCAGGTCTTAGAAGAAACCCTAAGCCCAGAAGTGGATGAATAACCAGGAATTTCCGCTAAAGTTTACAGCTGGTGAACTTGAAGAAGAACACCATGTTAGAACTCTTGTCCTCCAGGGAATTCGCCAACCAGTCACAATTGTCTTGTTGAACACACATATGCTAGTGTGTTTCTCCTAGTTATGTTAATGTAATTGATCCACAGGCGTCCCCTTTCATCATCCTCATCATGTGCCCTGCCGACTGGCATAGGTGTTCCATGCTTCTCCACAGATCTTGTCCTCCTCTAGATCAGTTCCACCTATAATATCCCTCTGTGCCACTGTCACAATATATCCTTCATCCTCACTTGGTCTGTCTCTCCCTATTCATCCGTTGATCTTCCCAGTCGTCATTATTCTCAAAAGCCTTCCCCCTCATCACATAACCAAAGAACTGTGCTTGTATTTTCCTTATAGCTGTATAGATTGATCTGCTTTCATTAAAAATCCTCATTAGCTACTCTGGTAGTTTAAGGAATTCTTAACATTTGTCTGAGAAACTGCAAATCTGTTGCCTCACAAGTTTTTTCTAATTTGTGCATTCACATTCCATGATTCACTGCAATACAGCAGTGTAGGTTCTATATAACATTTTAATACTCTCTTTGCAACATCCAAAGGAAGGGACATGTTGCAGAAGATGTTCTTCATTCTATGAAATGCAGTCTAAACCTGGCCTGTTCTACTCTTTAGCATCCTTTTAGCTAAACATAATCCTCCATGTAAATTTCAGGGTTGCATTTTGGGGTGAAAGGAATAAACCTGCTGAAATTCAGGGCAAGCGGCTGGTCAGAAAGATGATGCATAGTCTGTAATATTATTTTTTTTTAGCTTTTCCTATAAAGTTGAGAAGAAAGCTACTTCTGTTAAAATATTTTCATTTAGGCAAATACTGTTAGTCATTCATACTTTATATCAGTTTTATAAGTGATTAAACTTTTTTTTTTATGGGTCCATGTTTTTTGCATACACCTAGTTGCTCAGAATAGTGTTTTAGTTATTTTCACTTGCTTTTGAGTTTTACCACTTCACGCATTGATTTTGTTTTCACATGATTTTGCTGTGCACTAATTTATGCATAAATTCAGATGTAGTTTTCACGTTTATTCCTGAATTCACTAGGTCACATACAAAGTGATGTTTTCTAAATCAGTCACCTCACACTTAATTGATTTGGTTTTCACATGTTTTGACAGTCCATAATTTAACTCATGAGTGATGATTTAAAAATTATATAAATCATACATAGACAGTGATTTACTTTTCACATATTTCTTAAATGCTGTAGTTCACCCAATTTGTGATTTAGTTTTCCCAGTTAAATAAATTCTACTTCATCCATTTAATTCAATTTATAATTTTCCTTTGCTTACATACAGACCTTATTTTGATTTATATCTGGGCTATTCAGCTAAGTTTGTCTGAGCCTAGATGTGGAAAGATTATTAACACAATGCCATTGACAACATTTTCAAATCGTAACTTTAATAAACTCTAAAACTGTTACACCAGGGCCTGTTGTAAACCATTAGAATGTAAAATGTGATACTATCTTTTGTAATGATAAATTAACACTCACTTTTAATTGAAATACATGAATTTCCAACTTGCCATTGGAATGATAAATAAACATTAGCATTGTTACTTGAATTGTCATTATTATTGTGCAGAAGTAAGTCTTTGTAATCGGCCGCTTCACATACTCCTTTACCACCGGCACACATTCGTTGTATAGCAAGCACACTGGTTTCAAATTAGGCATAGCTAGTGTTATAAATAAATTTGACAGTGTCCAGTCTTTGTTGAATGCATGATTTTTGCATTCTCACTTAACTCTCTTACTAGTACTAGCCATGGCATAGAGTATTTCACAAAATTATTAAAATTTAGATAATTTAAAACACTGTTACTGTTCTAGTTTGTTCTGGTCTATCTATGGGTAGTATGATCGGACGTCTGTGTGTACTGTTGTGCACATAAGAATCCGTAGGCAGTTGGTAATCAAAAAGAGTAGTCTAACGGCACAACCCAGGCAAAATTTGGAGTTAAAAATCTACCCAAAGTATTTTCAGGGCTAGCTGGTGCTACGGAGATCGTGCACTGTGCTGAGATTCTTCGGACTCAGGCTTGAGTTAGAAGTAGAACGGAGCACTTATGGGTTACTATCCTTGTGCCTTGAAGTTCATCCGTTGTTCGAACCTTAACCTAAACTACACAGTTGCATCCGGCAGTCTATGTCTGGTTGTGACTTGTGTGTGACTGGACGTTGACGAAAAATCTTATCGTAATATAGTCTGATAACAAGATCACTAGCAGGTGTTCTGCCGTGTCCAGTGTCACTAATGTTCTGCCGTACACAGTGTCTTTAGTCTGTGTGTTCTAGTACTAGTGGTCACCATCTGGGACAGTTTCTCAGTAATCTAAGTGCTAACTGCCAGGACGGTGCTGGTATTTGCATACACCCTCCTGTACAATAAATATCTCCCCTTTATTGACTGTCCTGTAGAGCGGTTGCTTGATTTTTTTTTCCCCATCCTATCTTATTACTTTTAGCCCCCAGCAGGCGATTCTGCTGACTGTTTCAACTTTTACCCTGAACTAATTACATTTCTGTACATGAGACATATCCTGCAATTGTAGTATTTTCTTTTCCTTTGCTAGTTCCCATAAATCTGCGCATCTGTAGATTCATGACAAGCATTTTCTATTGACACATTCCTCACAACTGGTTTTTGAAGATTTATACAGAAACATTGATTGACAAAAATAAAAACTACATTTTTGTTGCTGTGGCAACGATTGGCAGGTCAGTTGCTAGGCCTTTGCAAGCCAGATTTTGCATGCCTGTGGCCATTTGAATAGCCCTGATTTAAATGCTTTCAGTGTATAATAGCTCACCTAATTACTAAGGTAGTTTTCACATTCATGTAATGGAAATTGTGTATGTAATATTCATGTTTTTACACTAAATAAATTCACTATTAGATGGTGACATAGTTTACATATTTTGCTGCTACAGTCATTCTTAGTGATGTGGTTGTCACATTTCACTTGATTTACCCATAAACAGTGATTTAGTTTTTGCAAGTTTCACTAATTGACCTGTAGAGTGTGATGTAATGTTTGCAAATTTTACTAGCTTACCAACTAATGCCATAGTATTGTATAAATCATATTTTTAGAATGTCATATTCTACTTTTACCAGTTTATATTAACTTGATCTTATTCAACTAAATGAGCATTTCTCAACAGAAGTATCCTGTTTACTAGTGTTAGCATTATCAATGTCCTGATACCTGTTCATTTTTTGTCAACATCAAACTGTAGAAGTTCTACCAATGACTTTCATTCTAAATTGGGCAAAACATGTTATGTATGTTAAGTAATCATAATATTTATGCTTCTGAGTTGTTATTGTTGCTGAAATATGTGCTTAAGGTAGTCTCCCAACAAATACTGCCATTTGGGATTTGAAGAGTTAGGCCTTCACATTATAGGCTACGTCAGATGAAGTGAGGTGACAGTTCCCTTTTTTCTCCTCTTGAGATGACAATATGGAAACCTTATCAAATATAACAAGTAAACAGTAATTATATATAAAAGGTAAACCTGTATAAATGTTGATTCATATACTAAATAAGATAAATGATGAGAACACAATGGACAGATAAAGAGAGTAATGAAGATATCTTGGAAGAAGTTAACCCATGAAGAGAACTGATTGCCCATATCACAGTGAGACAGTCTACATTCTTGTGGTCATTTCTTGAGAAGGGGAAAATAAGTTCATAATGACAGTGGGAAAGTTTAAAGGAAAAAAGGGGCAGAAGGATACAGAGAGAGATGATGCTGGACAGACTGACATCATGGAATCAAAGATTATCTGCCAAAATTCATAGAAAGTACATGAGACAGAAGGTTGTGCATAACTAGGACTACTAACGCCCCATGACATGGACAAAGAAGAAATAAGTCCTTGGTTATCTGCTCAATAAGTCAGTAAGCAGATATTTTTCAATAAAATATTAGTTAGGAAGTACTTTATAGGTTTTTTAATTACTGTGTTAAATAAATCAGTGGGCGTTTTAGATATGTTTCCTCTTCTACTAGATACACAAACTATAAATATCTTATATTAGCCAAAGGGGGTCTTTATTTTTAAGTAGTCAAGACTTCTGCCTCAGTTCACCGGGACAGTTTTTACAGAGATCTTTGGTAATCACTGCTGAAGCTACAGAGTTTGAGCTTTGTGCAATGCTCTTAACAAGTGGCTTGCTAATCTACGGATAGAGGCCAAACCATATGGGATGCAAGCGGGTGCAGTGATCCTGTCGACTTTACATGGTAATTGATAAATATCCACTAGATAGATAACTAGCTTTTTTACATATTCAGTTGCTAGGTAAGTAAGTGCATTTTTAGATTGAGTGATATTTTTAATTTGGGTAATAGCTACAGTAGTAACATTATATTTTTATTTATGAGGATTTCTCCTTTCTTAACCTCGAAGATGCTGCTGACCGGCTTCATGAGGCTTTACTCCCAAGTCATGTGATTGTGTTGGCATCAGTGTGCATTTGTGTTTGTATATGCTTTTAGTTAATTTGGCAGATTTTTATAGCATGAAATGTCTGACTTTGTTGGAGTTTGGCTGATTTGATTTTTAAATACATTTCTTCTGTCACCCTAGTGTGTGGTTGTACCTCATAGTCTTGAGAAGTGTTTCCATGCCTAGTTTAATTGTGCCATATGGTCTCATATCATCTTTCCTCTTCTACCCGAGGTGCAGAGGCACCTTCCAGTAGTTTTACATATAGTGTATTTGTACTCTTCTACCTGAGGTAGACATCATACATAGTTGTTTGATGAGCACTTTTCCGTGTTTGAAACAGAATTAATGTTCACCCTCAACTTCATGTGCATACGTAACTGTGCAACTTTCCCTAGCTAAACAGAATGGCAGGTTACTTGTCATTTGCTGATGGGGCAGTGTTACAGTTTTGCCAGATCATAGGTGAATGGTGCCTGTTTGGATGAAATGCTTTTCTTCATGGATTGTGTTTTTGTTTTGGCCACAATAAAAATATCTGATTATTTAATTGTTAGACTATATACAATAGATTGAACATGAAAAGGGTACACAAATAAACTGTATTTCTAACAATCAAAACTAGTGCTGATTGTGTGAGGTTAATCATGAATGATTAATTTAAATGATTTTCCAGGAACCTTGCTTGCTGAAGATTGTACAGTTGTAACTTATTTCACTCCCATTGTCAAGTTGTTGTTTTTTGCTGCCATTGATTTTATCTTATTGGTTATAGGTTTTGTTACCTCTTATGTTGTTATAATGTTTCTGTGCATGCTTGTGTGATGCAGATACAAATGTTGAGAGTTTGGAGCTGTTTATTTGGTAAATTACATGGAGATGATTCTGTTGTTACACACCACTGTCATCTCAGTTGCTTTTCTAAAAAACTGTGATAGTGCCATGGTTAGGCATCTCTATCTCCTCTTTCGACTTTCTTAAAAACTGATAGTGCCATGATTAGGTATCTCTATCTCCTCTTTTGACTTTCTTAAAAACTGATAGTGCCATGATTAGGTATCTCTATCCTCTCTTTTGACTTTCTTAAAAACTGATAGTGCCATGGTTAGGCATCTCTATCCCCTCTTTTGACTTTCTTAAAAACTGATAGTGCCATGGTTAGGCATCTCTATCTCCTCTTTTGACTTTCTTAAAAACTGGCAGTGCCATGTTTAGGCATCTCTATCTCCTCTTTTGACTTTCTTAAAAACTGATAGTGCCATGGTTAGGCATCTCTATCCCCTCTTTTGACTTTCTTAAAAACTGATAGTGCCATGGTTAGGCATCTCTATCCCCTCTTTTGACTTTCTTAAAAACTGTGATATGGTTAGGCATCTCTATCCCCTCTTTTGACTTTCTTAAAAACTGTGATAGTGCCATGGTTAGGCATCTCTATCCCCTCTTTTGACTTTCTTAAAAACTTTGATAGTGCCATGGTTAGGCATCTCTATCCTCTCTTTTGACTTTCTTATAATGGTTAGGCATCTCTATCTCCTCTTTTGACTTTCTTAAAAACTGATAGGCATCTCTATCTGCCAGTGGTTAGGCATCTCTATCTCCTCTTTTGACTTTCTTAAAAACTGTGATAGTGCCATGGTTAGGCATCTCTATCCCCTCTTTTGACTTTCTTAAAAACTGTGATAGTGCCATGGTTAGGCATCTCTATCCTCTCTTTTGACTTTCTTAAAAACTGTGATAGTGCCATGGTTAGGCATCTCTATCCTCTCTTTTGACTTTCTTAAAAACTGTGATAGTGCCATTTTGCATCTCTATCCTCTCTTTTGACTTTCTTAAAAACTGTGATAGTGCCATGGTTAGGCATCTTTATCCCCCTCTTGTGACTTTCTTAAAAACTGATAGTGCCATGGTTAGGTATCTCTATCCTCTCTTTTGACTTTCTTAAAAACTGATAGTGCCATGGTTAGGCATCTCTATCCCCCTCTTGTGACTTTCTTAAAAACTGTGATAGTGCCATGGTTAGGCATCTCTATCCACTCTTTTGACTTTCTTAATAACTGGTAGTGCCTTGGCTAGATACTTATCTGCTGGCCCAAAAGTCTTGGGGTCAAACCCATATCAAGCGAATTACCCAGCTTAAAATGGATACCAGGAAATGTGCTAGAAAATAAAGGTAGGTGGCTTGAAGTTGAAACCACCCTTCAGGTACTATTTGGTCTGTGAAAATGTGGTTTTAGCACCTTATACTTGATGTGCGTAGAAAGCTTGTTTGACAATTGTTATTTGATGTTTGACCTGAACATGGTAGCCATGTCATTGACTCTGTTGACAGCCCTGCTGATCTTTTCATGTTCCTCACTTAATTTTTTGGAGTCCCAGAAGGTTTTGCATATATTTCCAGGGGCGCTGTAACCACTATGAAAAACAGTGTGTATAACTTGTATTAGGCAAAATGCACAGTGACTGGAAATAACCATGCAGTAAGCCAGAGTTAACTAGTGATCTCTGACTAAATGTGAACAGTGAAAGAACGCAATATGTGATTGTTTGGATTCAGTGAAAGAACACAATATGTGATTGTTTGGATTCAGTGAAAGAATGCAATATGTGATTGTTTGGATTCAGTGAAAGAACACAATATAAGATCGTTTGGATTCAGTGAAAAGACCCATTGATGCATCTGCTGAGGACTCAATTAGTTAAACACAGCAAAAGCGAAAGTCCTCTTTCCACCCTAAGAGATATATTGTGCATATGGGGCTAAACACCTATTTTTGTAAACCAGTAGACATTTGATAGACGATGTGGTCAGTATCACATCAGCTGCCTTGGCTTCCCAAATAATTTCCTGACACGCAGTTTAAGCTGGGCCGACATGGAGGTCTGGGTAAATTGTAAAAATCTGCCTCAATATGGATTGAAATCTCTGAACATTGTTGCTCCCCTTTCCTCTTCTTTTATGGAGTTTTTTCTTATCCTGAGTTATTTGAACAATTTAGTAAGTGTATCCCCTCCTATTCTTTGCTGCCCTTTGTTCTCTTCCATTTCTGTTTCTTCTCCTCCTTCTGTCCTCCTTATTCTGCTTATGTTGTTTCTGTTACTGCTGCTTGTTGTTGAACTGCAAATTTTGCCCTGACAAGTCTTCACCGTTCCTCTCTGGTGACATTCCTTACGAAAGTCTTACTGTCTTTCTCTTTCCTGTATCTGTTTACTTTGCTGCCTTCTTGTGATCAGTTGTTGATGTTTTCCATACATGTTTATGAATGTCTCACCGTTTGTTCACTGATGGAAATAATAAATAAAATATGTTGACTGATAGATAAATGGATGAAATGTGTTTACTGATAGATATGTGAAAAAAATGTGTTTACTGATGGAAATGTGAATGAAATGTGTTTACTGATGGATATGTGAATAAAATGTGTTTACTGATGGACATGTATTAAATATGAGTTGTTTAAAGAAACTAAACCGGTTGACATGTGCTGGTGATATTTGTTACTGAAGTTGTATTGTAATTATATTTTAACGTTAAGAGTGGAATGTTTTCTAATGCTACAATATATAAATATACATATATACATATAACAATGCAAAGAAATAAAAATATGAGATGTCATCTGATTCATAGTAATTTTGTTCTTCCTTTTTTGTTTCACTGGGTTGCCGCTGACTTTAACTGCCTCTCATTTCACATTTCTTTTGTCAGATTTTCAGTTTAGCCAAGCATGACATATGGATCTTTTCATAAGTACTCCAGTTTCCTGCCTAGTGTACCAGTTAGTTGTGTATCCTTTACAGGACGTTGCAGAACCAACCACTGCATTTTTTTTGGCTGTTATGGTTTTTCTAGGCACATTTTATGTTAAGTAGTTTGCCATTGCCACTGAACGATCAGCTCTCGGTATCACTGTTGAAACCATTGCAGGACGTTCTGCAAAATCGCCTGCAGCTGGGATCGAACCTGGCACCACTGCATTATGAGGTGCATTTGCAATGCCTAAGCCACAGATGCAAGTGTACACTAGGAGAATTTCAACACATTGCACAAGTTCCATAGCTCCTCCAAGAATATCAGTGTGTGTGTGTCAGCACTACACCTGCTGTACAATGTCTTCTTAGGTCTCCATTCAGTCTTTGGGCTCCACTTTCCACATTTTCATGACTCTGCCATATTGCTAGGTCATCAGCGTACAAGGCTTTTTCGGCCTTGACTTGTTCTGGCAGGTCATTGGTAAAGATTAGGAACAGTGTACAGCTCAACGATGAGCCTTGTGGCAAGCCCTCCTCCAAGACTTCTTTAGAAGAGATTGCGTTGTGCATCTTAGTCTGGATTGTTCTATCTATCAGAAAGTATTTCACCCAGTTATACAATCTGCTATGTATTCCTATGCTCATCATCTTCATCAGGAGACCTTTTCTCCATACTCTGTCATAGGCCTGCTGGAGGTCGACAAAGACGGCCACTGTGTGTTTCTTATTCTGGAAGCCATCATGTATTCTTTGTGTCAGTCTGAACAGCTGGTCTTCTGTACAGTTGTTGGTTCTGAAGCCTGCCTGTTCATGGCATAGAACACCAGAACTCTCTAGGAACCAATATAAGCGCCTGTTTATCATTCTTTCTGCAACTTTGCCCAAGCATGATGTTAAGGATATCGGGTGGTAGCTTTTGGGGTCATCTGGAGGCTTTTTGGATTTAAGAATGGGGACGATATATGCATTCCTCCATGCCTTTGGAAGTTTGCTTGACCTCCAAGTTTTATTAATAAGCCTGAGAACTACTTCTCTCCCAGACCGGCCAAGATGTAGCAGCATTTCATTGTGGATCTTATCTGGGCCTGGGGATTTTCTAGGTTTTAACTTCTTCAGGGCTTGCTCTAATTCATCCATGCTAAATTCATTTTCAAAAAGGGAGTCGCTGGCTGTTGGAGCTCTCTCTTGTTTCTTCAACTGAGAGAGCTGTGTTCTATTGAGTTCTGACAGCTTACCTGCTCTGTTAACTGAGGCTAAATAATGATTGAAATGTTCTGCTTTCTTCTTGTCTTCAGTGATTGTCTTACTCCCATCTGTCACTGGTTTTGGGTTCACCCTTCTACTTTCTCCGGAGAGGTTTTTAACTAAAGTCCATGCTTTATTTCCATTCTGTCTAAGGTCTAAGTTGGAGCAAGTTTCTGTCCATTTATCTCTTTTAGCCTTATTAACTACAAGCTTTACTCTGGCACATGCTTTATTGTATTGGATCTTTGCTTCTGTTGAACGTGAAGTTTCGAGCAATATTCTTGCTTTATTCCTTTCAGATATAGTATTTTGAATTTCTTTATTCCAAAAAGGTTTATATGCCTTCCGGCTGCCCCTTGGGATGGCTTTCGACCCTGCATTCAGGATTGCTTCTGTTATATCTTCACAAAAAGTTTCCACACAGCTGTTGTCATTTCTTCCCAGGAGGCAGTCAGATGTTTCCTGAAAGAGTTTCCAGTTTGCTTTTCGGAAATTCCAACGGGTTCTCTGCTTGAAGCGTAATTTAGCGGTGGTGCTTACAGTTGTGAGTATAGGTTTGTGGTCACTTCCTATGTCGTCCAGGACTTGGGGATAGCTTGCGTCTGCTAAGTCGGATGAGCAGATGGTCAGGTCTGGTTGGCTGAGAGATAGGTGGGCCCTGTGTAACAGTGTAGGTGTAGACTCTGTGTCCTGCAGCACTAATAGGTTAGTTGTTTCACAAGTATCTTCAATGTATTTTCCTGTGCTATTGTAGTCAGGGTAACCCCAACATGGCGAGTGTCCGTTGAAGTCACCAACAAGAAGGGTTTTATGGTACTGTGTCTTGTATAGTTCTGGTATGTTGCATGTTGTCTGAGGTGGGTTGTACACGTTGTATATCGTATATTTGCTTCCATTGTGCCAGATAGTTATTTTTTTGCACATCTGTAGGGTGAGATGTCGACAGCATTGTTACATCTCCTTGTATGTCATTTCTGATATAGGTCACTATGCCCCGGCAGTCATTGCACTTACAGGCATAACTAGTATATCCAGTGAGATGCAGATCAGAGTCTTTATGCAGGGTTTCTTGTAGGGCAGCCACGTGTACCCTGTGGTTGTTTAGCAGTTTGGCAAGTTCAAGTTTCTTATTTCTTATTCCACAGATGTTCAGCTGCAGAATATTGAGCATCTGTGTATTTTTTGCTGTGCGGTCTGAGTTCTTTTTGCTCTCCCTCCCACTCTTCCTCCTCCTGGGGTGTCTGATTTTCCTATTTATCTCAAATTTTGGGGTGGCAGTGGGTCTATTCTTGTTTTCCCCTACAATGGGGCCCCGGAACCCACACAGGGGATAAGGACATAATAGAGATGCGACATGAATGATACCAACATTGACACAGACACTAGGGAGAGATCAGCTGCAGACAGACTCCTCTGAAGGAGACTAAAAGACAGACTGTCACAGTTTGAAAGAGGCCAAACACAAGCAAGCTGTAGAGGGAAGACATGTGCGGAAAATAACCAGCCTCAGAACGACAAAAAATCCGCGTTTTTATGTGGTAGAGACTGCCACCACTGCACTGGACATTACAGTTGTAGCAGACTCAGTCCCAAAAACAGGGGCACAACTCTATGTTTCCAGGGACTGGCGCCTGCCGACTCTTGACACATAACTCACACTCATGACATATATACATCACACATAGCCTTTTACCACATTTCTTGTTATACTCAATCACATGTAAATCACATACAATCTTCTATCAAATTTGTTAAAATCTATCACACAGAAATCATATACAACCTTCTATCACCTTCTTGTTAAAATCTGTCACACATAAAAAACACACAACCTTAAATCACACATGTTAAACTCTCACACATAAATAATACAAAACCTTATATAACACTTTTTGTTATATTCATATGTTAAACGCTGTCACATATAAATTATTTAAACATTATATCACATTTGTTTTACTATGTAACACATAAATCACACACAGCCTTCTATCACATGTCTTCATTATACTCTATCACACATAAATCACATACAACTGTCTATAACATTTCTTGTTATATTCTAATAACATACAACCCTCTATCACATTTGTTATATTGTATTGCATATAAATCACATACAACACTCTGTCACATTTCTTGTTAAATTCTATCACACATAAATCGTGTACAGCCTTCTATCACATTTGCTGTACTCCATCACACATATATAACGTACATCCTTCTATCACACTTCTTGTTTTGTTTTATCACCATAAATCACACACAGCCTTCTTGTTATTCTCAATTTCTCCATCTCTCTTTATGTATCGTCACCACCACATCATTGCTTCAATTTTTCCATCTCTCTTTCTGTATCGTCACCAACACATCATTGCTTCAATTTTCCATCTCTCTTTCTGTATAGTCACCATCACATCATTGCTTCAATTTTTCCATCTCTCTTTCTGTATCGTCACTAACACATCATTGCTTCAATTTTCCATCTCTCTTTCTGTATAGTCACCACCACATCATTGCTTCAATTTCCAAATTTCTCCATCCGTTTGCTTCAGTATCTCCGAAGCCCAGTATTACGTTCGGTAGTGTACCATTGTTAAAATCAGCGAAGAGCAGTCTGCTGCCGAATAGCCTACAGCTGAAACATATCTGACGGTTCGGAATTATGCAGCTAAGTTCAAACCCCCCTCCCCCCCCCCCCCACCCACAATTTTGTAAAATGGCTAAAAAAGAGACACCCTTTAACCCTGTATATAAATTGTCTGTAAAAATATTTGTTTATACACTTTACATTACTTCAAGTACACTGTCATATTTATTTGCCATTCAGCACAACAATAATAATAATAGAAGTAGAAGAACAAGAAGAAGAAGAATGGGTTGAATGGCACATAAATATAATAACATGTTTGAAGTAATATGTATACGTCTGGCTCTCACGAGGGAGACCTGGGTTCGACCCCCGGTAAGGTAATGGAGTTTTTCTGTCAGGAACAAAATTACGCATCCTAACCTGCACAGTCCGTGGCGACAGCACTTGCCATGCGGCCCTAAATCCCCAGGCTCGCGACTCCCACCATCTTTCAATCATGTTTACTCAGGCTGGTCTACATCAGAAGGGGTGTCACTTGTACTGTTTTTTTTTTTTCGAGAAGCTTTCTGCGTTGCGTGTTAAATGTGAGTATGTGCCACCGACATTGCTTTTTCACTCGCCACGATAATAGTAATGATTGTATGGTTGTCTATGTGGCAGAGGATTAACTGCTTCTCCGGATTCCGCTAGTCCTATCGTTAGATGACATCTTCAGATATACTAACACTGCGAAGATGCAGGCTGGTCGACTTTTGTGTCAGTAGACATAGTAAAATGTATCCCACCTGAGTACATGACGATGATATTCTGTTACAATTCTTGTTCATTTCATTGTGTGTTAAATGCCATATATTGCCGTTGTGTGTGTGTGCGTGCGTGCACGCGCACACTCTCTCTTACGAAGAGAAAGGTAACATTTTAAGTGTGTGTGTGTTTTTTTTCAGTAACACACACAGTTTATGTCCGATTGCAACTGCATTTTCTAACAAACGGCACTTAGTTGTGTTTAAGTATGGGATGCGTTTTAAAGAAATTGGCCTTTTAAACACATGGGAAGCATTACCCACTGGTTTAAAATAAGTAGGGGGGGGGGGGGGGGGGAGTCGAGATGATAAGTCCCACTTTATCTTCTTCTGCCTTTCTAACCCCCAAGGGCGCCTAGGCCCTCAACCAAACTCACGCCGATTCTTTCTGTCCTTGGCTGTCACATGCAGCTCTCACCATGTCCTCTTCATCGTTTTGACTTCACTCTCTAGCTCCCTTCTCCATTTTGTTGATGTCTTGCTTTCTTGCTTCACTTCTTGGTCCATTGGAGCTGGCCTAGTTCTCTCCCAAAGCTTTACGTTAGAGATTTTATCATACCATTTAATTCCCTCAATTTTGCACAGGCACCAGTTTATAAATGTTTGTAGTTTGTTGTTGTTTGTTTATGTGCTAATTAATAACGAGTGTGCCCTTCTCAGGCATTACTCACAGCTCTGCAGCGACCACTCATTAAATGGAGTGGATTCCGTTTCTGACTGCAGCTTGTGGAAGATTATTGCAAGCATGTGTCAATTCATGTTCAAGCTGTGAACGATTTCAAAGTGGATTTGGCAAGTTTTGGTCGTTGTAGTCAAGCATATTCCATACGCGAGGTTAAGAATAGATGTCATTGTTGCCATTAACGAAAAACGTTAATGTTGTTCTGCAAGAGAAATGCGGCGATTAGTCGTGCTTGACTGCATGTGTGTCGTGCATAAAAGTAATGTTTTGTCCATAATTTTTGAAAAATAATACAACATTTGGTGCCAGGACATTGTGTATGTACCGCTGCACAATGATGTTCCCCCGCATTGTTATCAGCTATGGTATAAAATGTTCTGTTATGCCTCCCCGTATGACAAAGCTGCCATCATTAAAGTTTAAAGATTAATGTACACTAATATTCTGTCATCACGCTCTTTCATCAGGAATCTCAACTGCACTAGAACATTACAGACTGGCATTGCCTTCCTGGCCATCTGACGTAAAGATTCACCCACTGTCTCCACTGCTGGCGTGAAAAAAGTCGAGGGCGTCTGATGAGTCTGTGTGCTTCCTTCAAATGACGTGCAAAAGTGTTTAGATGTACGAGTATGTTATTTTTTAGCAGACTGCAAACATTTCCGTGAATGAACTGTGTCAATGTTTCGGTCCTGCCTCTGTGTGATTAGTCTTGGTCTTCATGACCTCGGAAGGTTTTTGGTGACGCCATTAAACCGGAAACGATTTTATCATTGATAAAATGTTTATTAGTAGCGTGCAGCAGTTGTCAGTCTTGCAACGGCCTTAGGGTAATCGATAAACTGATTCCCCCCCCCCCCCCCCTTTTTTTTTCCCTGATTCTGTTAGTCACATTAAGATGGTTATGCAGCAGTTAATTCCGATCTAATGATGACGAATTTGGCGAGACGATCTATTCTCAAAAATTGGGAAGGGGCGGGGGGGGGGGGGGGGGTAATTGTAAGCTTATTTACATGTTAGTTATATTGGTAAATATTACAGAAATCTTCACAGTTAGCCCTAGGTCACACAAGGTCACCTTTGTTAGTTGCTCAGGATCGCCTACTTTCCTGAAGGTTACGGGGGTGTTCTGTTGATCGCTTGTTGTATATTTTAGCATGTAAGCACTTTTAACGCTCCAAAAACATTCAGGACTGGCCCTAGCACAAACCCCCTACGAGAGTGCTGCAACATATATTACAGGCATTCTCTTTCTCGGAATGAAAACGTAAATGGAATACAAAGCAGAAAGCTCTTCGAGCAAACTGTAAAGCGGGACACCCCCGTGACCTTCATCAAAGTTGACCAGCCTAACAAACTATGAATGAAAAGTGACCTAGTGCCTAAATGGACTTGGCTATCTATGTTTGGGGAGATTTTCGTAATAATAACCTATATATTTTTATGAAACCCATGCCACATGATTTACCAGCGTAAACATCTTCTTCTAGCTACATAAAAAGTCTACGTCTTTACCAACTTCAAGGAAGTAAAAAGTGATTTCAGTTTTACAGTTCTCAGAATTGTCCGCAACGAATGGTTCACATATAGCCACAAAAAGGTAACAGGATTGGGGGTAATTAATTGTGATTGAAGTCTTCTTCTTCTTCTTCGATCCTTCTGTCAGAAAACATATCAGGAGGCCGGTAGCCTTTATGAAAGCTATCGTGCAATCCATATCCTCTCGTGTACCATACAGTTTTGTCTTCAGTGTGGTTGGAACAGGCCAGATTGCGTCTTCTGTTGTCAGCATACAGTTGACAGTGTTGGAGCACATACTCAGCATTTTCGGGTGCCACGCTACAGGGACACGTTTCTGTATTTCCTACACCGAAAATTTTGAACATATGTTGACGAAATCTGTTGTGCCCAGTCCTTAGTCTGAATATAATGCACTGTCCCTCTCTGAAGAGGCGATGAAGTGAGTCTCGGGGAGAAAATCTGGTGTTGGTATCCAGCCACCTTTCTTGGATACTAGCTTGTATTAGTGTTTTCATCTCTTGGTGGGTTAAGTCGCTATTTGGTTGTACCATGTCACTGCCGCTTCTGGCCAATCTTTCCGCTATTTCATTGCCTTCCAAGCCACAGTGACCTGGAATCCACTGCAGTACAGATTGTTCTACCGAAGAGCCTAAGTAAATCAGCTGTTGCGTCAAGTCTACAAACTGAGTGTCTTTTGGGTTAACAATTGCTTGTAGAACTGACATAGAATCAGTCAGAAAGACCACTCTGCTCTATTTGCTGTGCTGTTGTTTATTCAGGAAAGAACATGCCGCTAGAAGTGTTTCTGCCTCTGCTCTGTAATTGGAGGAATATGAACCTGTTCATACAGCCGGGTTGATTTTTAAACCATTTGGGCATTCTATGTATATTCCTCCTCCCCCGTCTCTTACTGCTCTCTTTGCTGAATCATCCGTGTACACTCGAATCCAACTCTAGTGTGGATAAAGTCTATTGATCTCTTTTTCCGTAGTTGATTTCATATCAGTGCTGCTCATTGATGATTTGAAGGAGATCCCTGTTACAGTGGTTCTGACTGTTGGTAGGCCATCCCTGAGCCAAGGGGGGCAGTCGTTGTAAGGTTTAAGTGAAACATTTGGTATTATGGGAGGGAGTTTAAGGACAGCGAGCTTGGCATTTGCGTTCTTAATAAAACATGTTCTCTTTAGTCTAGCCTTCTGGTGTCTCTGCAGTCGGCTGTGCATGGGTTGTTCTTTAAAGTGGTGGTATTTGGAGAGCTGGGTGAGGAGCTTTGTGTCTCTCCTATCTTCCAGATCATGGAGACCAGTAATTGTTTCCATGTCTGATATAGGCGTGGAGCGCATTGCCCCTGTCATAATACGGAGAGCATGGTTTTGGATCTTTGAGACTTTCTCAAAATTTGATTTAGCTGCTGTGCCTCAAGCAACTATTCCATTTTCTAGTGTTGGCCTCACATAGCCTGTATAGGTCCTTTTAAGGACATTGAGGTTTGCCCCCCAGTCTGTTCCAGCTAGCTTCCTCATCAGTTGTGTTCTCTTGAGTCCCTTGCTCTGTGTCTTTTCTATCTGTTTTCTCCATGTGAGTCTTGGGTCAAAGGAATATGACGGTGAGTCATCATGTTTCAGTGCCTGGCTGCCATATGTAAGTGAAACTTTCTGGGGTTTGGTAGAGAGACTGAAAATGGTGTGTGTGGTTTTGGCCCCATTGACAGGTATGTACCAACTATTGGACCACTTCTCTAGAGTTCCGAGGGATTCTTGAAGCCTTGTTGTGCTTTTCCAGTGTCCTCCTCTGAACTCAGTAGCGCCAGATCATCGGCATACATAACAGATTGAACTTCATTACAGAGGGTTGATTTTATGTCGTTAATGTAAACTAGGAAAATAATTGGGGATAGAACTCCGCCTTGTGGAACTCCATGTTTCATAGTGACTGATCTGCTCTTTGAACCCTGTATCTTGACTCTTGCAGATCGATTTTCAAGATATTTTACGATCCACCCAAGCATGTGATGGGATATTCCACTTTCAAGTAGCTTTTGTTTCAGCCCATTTTTCCACACTTTGTCGAAGGCTTTTTCCATATCCACCCAGACTGCAATTGTGTGCTTTTTTTTCCCTGGAATGCATCTTCAATGTGTTGAGCAATAAATGTAATTTGGTCTTCTGTTGATCTACAACGTCTAAAACCTGCCTGTTCCTCCATTAGTTTGAAGTTTTTCTCTAGGAACCAGGTCAGTCGGTTGTTCAATAATCTTTCAAATAGTTTGCACAAACAGCCAGTGAGGCTGATGGGTCTGTAGCTGTCTGCGTTGTTCTTCGGCTTTCCTTGTTTCAGGATTACGAAGATTTCAGACTTCCTCCAGGCTGGAGGAACTATACTAAAAATCCAGCTGGCATTAAAGATGTTTAATAATTTCTTTTTGGTACTTGGACCCATATGTAGTAACATATCATTCGTGATTTTATCGGGGCCAGGGGCTTGGCTGGATTTCAGCTGGTTGAGTCCTGTGTTAAGTTCACTCATTGATAATTTATCTGTCATGATGCTCTCTGCTGGTTTACTTTTGCTGGCCTCCTCGAGTTCTTTAATTCTTTGTACAACCTCATCTTCTCTGGACTTTTTTATATTAATATCACTAACAGATTTAAACTGATTTTAAAAGGATATTTGCAGCATCGTTTCCAGATCTGATCTCATTGCCCTTATTTATTACTACTGGATTGGCTTGTTGGGCTTCTCCATTTAGACACTTTACTAGTTTCCAGAGTTTGGACCCATCTTTTTCAAAACTTAGGCTCTTGGTTTTGTCTTGCCAGCTCTTCCTAGTTGCTTGAAGTGTTTCTTTTTTTTTAGCTTAGCTTCTGTTGCTTTGTAAGCAATGAGGTTTTCTACCGTTGGGTTGCTTTCCACTCTATCTCTTGCTTCTGAGAGAGTTTGGTGGAGGTCTTGAATTTGTTGGGACCAAAATGAGATGTAATCTTTCCTTGAACCCCGAGGTATGGTTTCTTTGGCTGCTTTTAATATAGCTTCTGTAAACTCTTTTACTGATTTAGCAACCTGACTTGATTTGCCGTTTACATTTATCGAATATACATCAGCAAAGGTAGCAAAACTGTTCCAGTCAGCTTTCTTGTAATTCCAACGAGGGGGCGGCATCGAATGAAGGCCTCTCATATTTAGAACATAAATCAGGATCGGTCGGTGGTCACTACCTGCTAGTTGGATGAGCACCGTTTTGTGTATGTTGCTTGCCAAGTCTGACGGGGCAAATGTTAAGTCTGGGCGGCTGGTTGAAAGCCATCTCCTGGAGAAAAAAGATGGGGAGTCATCTGGTTTGTTGATTAGCTGGAGTCTGGCATATGTCTGCCAGTCCTCCACTTCTTATCCTCTCTCGTTGAGCTGTGAATATCCCCAGCTTGGAGAGCAGCTGTTAAAATCTCCTAGAACGATGTAATTGTTATCTGGGATTCTCATGTTGTATAACGAGAGTTCTTTGCTTGGCGGGCAGTAGCAATTGTATAAAACAATTTCCTTGCCTGCAATGTTAAGCCTGACACCCATGATCTCAGACTCCTGTTTTGTGTCCACTGTAAGACTAGCTGCTGGGATGCTGTTTTTTACTAGGATGAGGACTCCTCCCTTGGGACCATTTTTTCTGTCCTGTCTGAAGCACTGGAAGCTTCTAATACAGAATCTGTGCTTTTCTGACAGGTGTGTCTCCTGTAGACAGGCAATGTCAATATTTCCTTCTGTAAGTTGTTTTGTGAGTGCAGCTTTTTTGTTGCGGACTCCCTCTGCATTCCATTGTAGAATCCTCAGAGCGCACACGTCTTCTTCGTCCATCTTGTCCCTCTGATAGAAATATTATCTAGGCTGTTTTTTTTCTAGATTTGCGAGTGGTGACGTTGTACAGTTACAGGGCTCACCGTGATATGGTTTCACTGAAGTGTTAAAGATTAATTAAACACTACAGTCTTCATTCCTGCTAGGGTTTTCTGACATTCAAGAAGGTATGCGTGACGTCATGTTTGTGGGAAAATATTCTCCCACACTATCTGTGCCTTTCGACCTGGCGTCTCCGTCTTCAACGTGCTTTTCTTTCAGGATGTGCTTCCTTAGCCCGTAACCAACCAAGGCCTGACCATCGGGCAGTGGTAGTTTAGTTTCAGAGTATCCTTCTCATAGGTGGGCCGCTGTCCCCAGCTATCGAGTCCCACCTACCCGGAGAAAATACCGATTAAATTTTTTTTTTTTTTTTTTTTTTTTTTTTACACTTTCCGCAACTTGTTTGAGCAGTAAGCGCCCCTAGTGGGGGGGTGGGGGAAGGGGGGGAATAATATTTTAAATAACATTTTCTGTTTCGTCTTGGTTTTTCTCAAAGCCCATCTTTTCCGCTCCTGTGCCAACTAAGTATTGAAGCAGTAAGTACCCCTAGTGCACTTAAGGTGATTGACTAAACATACGACAGTGGTTAAAACAAGAATGAAGTACAGGGCGGGGGAATAATATTTTAAATAACAATTCAATACCACGTTGGTATTGAAAAAAAAACATTATGATCCGCAGCTCACAGGGTGTTTCCAGAAGCTGTGTGCGCTACAGCAAAAATATCCTTCCGGGGGCAAAAAATTTGCTAGTTCCGAACAGCCGCTGTCTGACAGTTTCGTATTGGTTAGACCAGTGTTTCCAAGTGTGTGCGCTACTATCCTTTTGGGGCTGCTAGATCAGCAGAGGGGTGACAGTTTCATCGGTCAAATTTACGGTGGTTACCAAAACACTGGGTAACACTGACATGACCGGTGTGGGGTGAAGCTAGTGGAAGAAAAGTTATTCCTATGGTTGGCTATATCGCTCCCTTGGGTGCGCTGGGACAGTTGAGGGGCCTTAGCTTCGTTTATCACTTTAATGGAGCGATGGAACGACCCAGTGGGCGGTAAGAACCTTCATGTTCACTTGGGGGCAATAACTAAACATGCAGCAGCGGTGGAGACAAAAATGAAATAGAGAAAGGGAGCATACCTGAACTGTAATCCTTAGTCATAATCCGAGGTGAAGGGGTAAGAAGCCTCCTAGACCAGTTCTTCCCACAGTGTGCACTACCGCCCCATCAACTGCATCAGCATCCCAAAAGGGGCGGCAGCGTACATTATGGGGCGAGCGAGTCTATTACTTGAAGAACTGTTTTACGAGTCTGCTATCACCCGCCAGGGCCGTGACTCAGTGGTCTCCTACTACACCACCAGGGCCGTGACTCAGTGGTCTCCTACTACACCACCAGGGCCGTGACTCAGTGGTCTCCTACCACACCACCAGGGCCGTGACTCAGTGGTCTCCTACTACCTACCACCAGGACCGTGACTCAGTGGTCTCCTACTACACCACCAGGACCGTGACTCAGTGGTCTCCTACTACACCACCAGGGCCGTGACTCAGTGGTCTCCTACCACACCACCAGGGCCGTGACTCAGTGGTCTCCTACCACACAACCAGGGCGGTGACTCAGGGGCCTCCTACCACACCACCAGGACCGTGACTCAGTGGTCTCCTTTCTACACCACCAGGGCCGTGACTCAGTGGTCTCCTACCATACCACCAGGGCCGTGACTCAGGGGCCTCCTACCACACCACCAGGGCCGTGACTCAGTGGTCTCCTACCACACCACCAGGGCTGTGACTCAGGGGTCTCCTACCACACCACCAGGGCTGTGACTCAGGGGCCTCCTACCACACCACCAGGGCTGTGACTCAGGGGTCTCCTACCACACTGCCAGGGCTTTGACTCAGGGGCCTCCTACCACACCACCAGGACCGTGACTCAGTGGTCTCCTACGACACCGCCAGGGCTGTGACTCAGGGGTCTCCTACCACACCACCAGGGCTGTGACTCAGGGGCCTCCTACCACACCACCAGGACCGTGACTCAGGGGCCTCCTACCACACCACCAGGGCCGTGACTCAGTGGTCTCCTACCACACCACCAGGGCTGTGACTCAGGGGTCTCCTACCCCACCAACTGGGCTTTGACTCAGGGGCCTCCTACCACACCACCAGGGCTGTGACTCAGGGGCCTCCTACCACACCACCAGGACCGTGACTCAGTGGTCTCCTACCACACCGCCAGGGCTGTGACTCAGTGGTCTCCTACCACCTACCACCAGGGCCGTGACTCAGGGGTCTCCTACCACACCGCCAGGACCGTGACTCAGTGGTCTCCTACCACCTACCACCAGGGCCGTGACTCAGTGGTCTCCTACCACACCACCAGGACCGTGACTCAGGGGTCTCCTATCACACCACCAGGGTCGTGACTCAGGAGTCTCCTACAACACCACCAGGGCCGTGACTCAGGGCAAACCTCGCATAAAAAAAAAAAAAAAAAATTATGAGTAGAGACCAACAGAGAATCACCAAAAAGTCACTGAAATGGGAAATTGGCGGATTGAGGAAACAAGTGTGTCCAAGAGAAACTTCAAGACGGAAGGCTCTTGTTGTGCGCCCTCCTCTGTGGAGTTTTCGCTACACATACGGCAAGGGTGATGACCAAAATGAGATAGAGGATGACAGAATTTAAAAAAGATTGTACTAAACCAGGCGAAGCTGGGTTATTTTATCTAATTAGGCACAAAACAAAAACAAATCTTCAGATATGTGCGGACTTTTTAATGGTAAAAGATTCAACAGAGCTTTAAAACAACACCGTCAGTTAGATCGGCTGAATGGTCAAACGTTCAAGAACGCTGACACCTAAAGCACTTTATGCAAAATATATGCTTATGCTCTTCCTTCGGAAAAAAAATGTATTGGATTTTCCTACCTACTTTTTAACTACTATTTCTGTCCCTCTGTCTGAGTGCCAATCAATACTTTAATACGTTTAAATTGGACATTTAGAGCAGCCTGGGACATGCGCACCTCAGCCCGGTGTTGGTGGAAGCAACCAATAGAAGATGAGTTTTTCACGTGCCGCAAGATGTGTTCACCAATGAAACGCCATAATGCCTGTCACGTGACGCTTCTGCAACGTAGGTTGTCGTCTGTGGAACTATTTGTTGAAAGCAATTCCCCATCTCTTCAGAAAAACCGCTATATGCGCAAAAAAAAAATCCAAATGTGTGTGTTTCTTTATTTTTGACAACAAAGCCAGCAGCCTAAACACCATTTTAGTGAATAAAACTTGCGATTTTTTTGCTACACGGAATTTTTATCAGGTAAGTGCCTAAAAAGTATGTATATTTAAACTGGTCGTTTAAAAAAACCGTTGCGGTGTGTAATTTATTTTTCAAAGTAAACGGAGTTTTAGTTTGTAGTTATATACAAATGTATTTGTAATTATTTATTTACTTCACTGAACCCGCAACGTCCTTGTAACGAGGACCCTGTTATGTTATTAGAACGTAAAGCCCCCACCCCAACCTTCTGTGACTCCTAACGGCAGAAGTGCTTTCAGATGATGATGATGATGATGATGTTTTAGTTATTTTAAGCAGCTTTTCCCTGACGGTTTGTACATCACACTCTTCTGTCTCTGTGAGAGCAGTGCAGTAGATAGATTTTTTTTGTCGACCCAATCTAAAACTAGTACCTGGAAATGTCTTGAACAGTAAAGTAGTTAGCAGGATGTAAACAACATCACTCCTGAAGATATGCCCAGTACGCATATATTCTAAAAATGGTCCTGTACTTGTAATTATCAGAGTCACAAACGTCAACATTAGAGACAAAGTTGGAACAAGAGCATGCATGGAACATATTGAAAGACAGAGAATGAAGTGGTTTGGCCATTTAGTAAGAATGCAACCGGATCAGATTGCCTTTAAGGCCTTTTACAGTAGAACATCAGGAAGAAAGGCCAGAGGAAGACCAAGGAAAAAATGGATAGAAGGAGTAGCTGAATACGGCCAGAAGATCCAGAAAACTGTCACTCAAATCACGCGAGAGGCACAAAACAAATATTTTAAACCACGACACTGGGCTGCAACCCGGTAAAAGTGAAGAAGACAATAGATAGACTTGTAATTATCTGAGGTCCTTATTATTTCAACACACGTTTGAAACCGTTTTGCCCTGGTCACTGAGGCATTCTGCTGTTTACTGGAAAAGGAGGGGATGGGGGTGGGGGTGACACAGGACCAGCCTAAGCAGTCTCAACTATGTCAGTCGCAGACATGTATTATTTCAACTAACAATCTTCATATCCGGGCTGCTACCTAAACGGTTACCCTAACATCCTACAATAAAAAAAATCCCAGCTTGGATGGCAGACTTATAAGATAGATCCCAGATACTCCGTTTATTCATACAAACATGTAAGCCCCTGGCCAGTTAGAGTCGTGGAGGTGAATTGATGGATAAAACACGCCATCTTTGTCTTCCGCTTGATGAATAAGTGTATGTCCATTAGTCATGTCCATTTCTTGATGATGCCATTCCAGGTTCTTCTTTGCCCACATCTTCTTCAGCTACCCCTCAATGTTCCTTGAAGTACAGTCTTTGCAATCGAATCATGTCTTACCACGTGACCAAACCAAGCTAACCTGCGACGTTTCACCACTACCAAGAGAGGCTGCTGATGTCCTGCAGATTTGTATATTTTGTCTATGACATATTTATTAGTTTGGTGTTCTCAATAACTCATTCGTAAAATGCGTCTATACTCCGTTCAGCCTCTAAGTAATTTGTGATGAGGGCACCGGTGACGGTTTCACCAGCCAGGAGTAATCAACAATCCTTTGTGGATAAGAATGGTTTAACTAGTAATGTCCTAAACCAGTGTTTCCCAAACTGTTCTTAGTCGCAGCGCCTTTTTTTAATTAAAATTTGTCCACGGCGCCCGAACCTAACTAAGACTATTTGTATGTAAGAGATAAAACTCGTGTATCTTCGAATATTTCGCAGCGCCTCTGTGAAGAGATCGCGGCTTACCAGGGCACTGCGGCGCACAGTTTGGGAATCACTGTCCTAAACTGTAGAGTTGTCAGAAGTCTTCATTTGTTGCCGACACGTCCTGATTTCATGAGTGAAACTGATCGTCCGCGAATAAGTTAGGACATTCGTACACTTGTCCGCGATTTGTCAAGCCAAATTTATCGCTGTGTGACTACATTGTGTATTGAAAGTATAGGAGTAGTGGGGCTTGTGAGCTTAAATGCTAAAGAAAGATTCTAAGGATACCATGGATAAGAAAGAGAAGAAATACGGACATTTTAAAAAGATCAACGAAGAGACGAGAAAGTGAAGGTAAAAAGATGAGGAAGACATGGAAAGAGCTGCATGCGATAACGAAGGATAGAACAACATGGCGTCGATTGGTTGAGGGCCGATGCTCCACTGGAGGTTAGAAATGCAGAAAAGGAAGCACAATAACGAAGATTGGCTAACAAACAGAATATTGTCTCGGAAGCTAAAGTATATCGGTCATATCAAGCGCCACGACGGATTAGAAAAAAATAATAGTAGAAGGCATGGTACCAGGAAGGAGGTGCAGGGGCCGACCAATACAAAGATGGGCACATGATATTAGTGACTCCTTGAATATGAAAATGCACGAGGCAGAAGACCGAGTTCCTCAGGCAGACTGTGATGAGAGATGGGTTCTATGCGTAGTTTACTATGTGGTAAAGGAGTACACATAAGCACACAGGCACACAGCCTACGCACACCAGGAACACAGGCTTTCGGGGGTCATGAACCACAGCCTGAGAGGCTGCTGATGTCATGCAAACACATTTTTCGATGTCAGACTTTTGGTCTTTTGTCTATTTTGTTAGTTCCCATTGTTTTCAATACTAGTTCGTAATATTTGTTTCCCCTATTATTTTTTTTTTTTTTTAAATAATATTAGGTTTGCTTCACCGGTGCCATATGTCGACAGTACGCTGGGTTCTGAAGGAGCCTGACCACTTTTGTGAGTTTTGTCTTTCTCCAGGTCTTTCTACTGTCCTTTCTTCTGGTCTTTTGGTCTTTTATTTTTTTCCTATCTTTTTTTTTTTTCCTAATCGATGTTTGTGAAAAGATATTAGAGATGTCTCTTCTTTGGTGGGTGGGGAGCTCTAATGGGGGGAGGGGGGGCAGGGCTAATAATAGAAGACTGGTGTTTTGAGGGTCCATGTGGGTCTACTGATAACAGGCTGTAGCCCAGTGTCGTGGTTTTTGTCGTCTCACTGATACCAGGCTGTAGCCCAGTGTCATGGTTTTGTATTCTCACTGTACGCAGGCTGTCAAGCCCATTTGTCGCTGGTTTTTGTCGTCTCATTGATAAGGCTGTAGGAGTAGTGGGGTTTTTGTCGTCTCACTTAAATGCTGTAGAAAGTGTCGTAAGGATGTCGTACTCACTGATAGAAAGGCTGTAGCCCACTGTCATTTTAAAAGTCTCACGATACCAGGCTGTAGAGTGTCGTGGTGAAGGTCGTCTCACTGATAACCAGACTGTAGCCCAGTGCGTGGCATTTGTATCTCACGATACCAGGCTGTAGCCCAGTGTCGTCGTTTTTGTAGTCTCACTGACCAGGCCTGTAGCTCCACTCGAGGTTTGAAATGTCAGAAAAGGAAGTGATACCAGGCTGTAACCAGTGTCGTGGTTTTGTAGTCTCGCTGATACCAGGCTGTAGCCCAGTGTCGTGGTTTTTGTCGTCTCAGTGATACCAGGCTGTAGTCCAGTGTCGTGGTTTTGTAGTCTCACTGATACCAGGCTGTAGCCCAGTGTCGTGGTTTTTAGTCGTCTCACTGATACCAGGCTGTAGCCAAGTGTCGTGGTTTTTGTCGTCTCACTGATACCACGCTGTAGCCCAGTGTCGTGGTTTTTGTCGTCTCAGTGATACCAGGCTGTAGTCTAGTGTCATGGTTTTTGTCGTCTCATTGATACCAGGCTGTAGCCCAGTGTCGTGGTTTTTGTCGTCTCACTGATACCAGGCTGTAGCCCAGTGTCGTGGTTTTTGTCGTCTCACTGATACCAGGCTGTAGCCCAGTGTCATGGTTTTGTAGTGTCAGTGATACCAGGCTGTAGTCTAGTGTCATGGTTTTGTAGTCTCAGTGATACCAGGCTGTAGTCTAGTGTCGTAGTTTTGTAGTCTCACTGATACCAGGCTGTAGCCCAGTGTCATGATTTTGTAGTCTCACTAATACCAGGCTGTAGCCCAGTGTCATGATTTTGTAGTCTCACTAATACCAGGCTGTAGCCCAGTGTCATGATTTTGTAGTCTCACTAATACCAGGCTGTAGCCCAGTGTCATGATTTTGTAGTCTCACTGATACCAGGCTGTAGTCTAGTGTCGTAGTTTTGTAGTCTCACTGATACCAGGCTGTAGCCCAGTGTCGTAGTTTTGTAGTCTCACTGATACCAGGCTGTAGCCCAGTGTCATGATTTTGTCGTCTCACTGATACCAAGCTATATTCCAGTGTCTTGGTTTTGTCGTCTCACTGATACCAGGCTGTAGCCCAGTGTCGTAGTTTTGTCGTCTCACTGATACCAGGCTGTAGCCCAGTGTCGTGGTTTTTGTAGTCTTACTGATACCAAGCTATATTCCAGTGTCTTGGTTTTGTCGTCTCACTGATACCAGGCTGTAGCCCAGTGTCGTAGTTTTGTCGTCTCACTGATACCAGGCTGTAGCCCAGTGTCTTGGTTTTGTCGTCTCACTGATACCAGGCTGTAGCCCAGTGTCATGATTTTGTAGTCTCACTGATACCAAGCTATATTCCAGTGTCTTGGTTTTGTCGTCTCACTGATACCAGACAGTAGCCCAGGGTCGTGGTTTTGTCGTCCCACTGATACCAAGCTATATTCCAGTGTCATGGTTTTGTCGTCTCATTGATACCAGGCTGTATCCCAGTGTCATAGTTTTGTCGTCTCACTGATACCAGACAGTAGCCCAGTGTCATGGTTTTTGTGTATTAGTCTTGCGCTTCTCGCGTGGCTTAAGGGATACATTTGTTCATCTTGTGTGTGTGTGTGTGTGTGTGTGTCTTTTTTTTTCGCCTTCTTCCCAGATGTTTACTCTAAGAAGTCTCACATGTAGTTTTTATCTGGCTTCATTCTCAATAGATGACCGACCCATTTCGTTCTTTGTCAAAATAATTCAGAGACGATATTATTTCAACTTTCTCTCTAATGCCGACATTCGTAACCCTCTCCATTTGTGTGTGTTGTTAATCACCTTTCGGAGACAGCCCATTTCATGAGTAGTTATTTTAAGTTCTAATGCCCAGTTCTTGTGCATGGCTAATCATGATAGCACGAAGTAGGACAGAAAATAACGGTTTTACTGGAAGAAAGACATTTGGGCGTCTAAGCAATGTGGCTAGCTGGTAACTGACAGCATTTGTCGTTTGCACTTTGTCACTAACACTGTTCTGAACTTTGAAATCTGCAAGTGTCTCTTCCTTCTTTGTCATAAAAAAAAGACAGAAAAGGACCTGTTTGACGGCAGTGACACATCGGGCATATGGCATGTGGTGCTAAACTGTCATTTGTTTGACCAGTTGGCAGTTGATTCAATGATGTATTTAGAATTATATCGACTGCCTTTGCTTCCCAAGACATTTCGTTATCCTCATATATGGCTAGGTCATCAAGAAAGCCTTGATCATTTTACAACAAAACCAGCCACAACAATGATTTATTCTCCTACTTCTTCTTCGCGTTTACCAGCGATTAACTCCCGGCGAAAAGCTCTGGTTGTTCGTCCACATCTTGACTCTAGTCTCGTTCCAGAACTTGAGTGTTGCATTCGCATCCGTTTCACTTATTCGTCTTATTTGTATGCAGACTGTTGATTCCTTGCCACTGAGTCAGATGGACTCCACCGTCGAAGAAAGTCGCCAATTAGTTAACTCTTACGACATGCTTGTTAGAGAGGCAAGGCATTTTCTTGTTTCGCCCTATATTGGAGCCCAGGAACCCACTATGGGACTCCAGATCCCACATGGAGACAATGAGTATTTGAACCGCAAGCTTGGAACTGGCAGGGGATGTATCTAGCCATTGCGTTACTGTGGGTTCCATTGTGTTTGATGTAAATAATCATCTCATA
This sequence comes from Candidula unifasciata, assembly GCA_905116865.2. Lineage (NCBI taxonomy): Eukaryota > Metazoa > Mollusca > Gastropoda > Stylommatophora > Geomitridae > Candidula > Candidula unifasciata. The sequence continues at coordinate 199,470 of CAJHNH020008483.1, forward strand.
CTCATCGACCATATTTAGTATCCTGAGTCAGTAAGCACGATTTGTGTCTCCCAGTGGGCTCTCCGTTAATTTACCGTTATATGAGCGGCCTGGCTGATATCCATGTATGCTAGTCTAGCGTTCAACAAACCTCACACTGTATCATGGGAGACGCCGTGGTGCAGTGACTAATAGCTAGCTTATGCATCTGGATGACGTGGGTTCAAATACGAAGCTGGACTTTTTGTTTTTACAAAATTCACCTTGCTCCCAAGTCCACCCAGCCTTAAATGGACATCAGGTGGTCATTGGAAGTAAAGGCGGTCGGTTTGATGTTAACTACATCACCCACAGAGTGTCAGTTGCTGCACTAAATAAAAGTCTAGCCCTATATGCCCAATACACCTAACATCGTGGATAAGGTGGTAAATACACGCATTAAAGACAGGAATTCATAAATACCGAAAGGCGGTAATTCTCACATACCGTTAAGACATTAATTCATACATTTTGTTAAGATAACAATGCACACATACCGTTAAGACAGTAATTCACACATTTTGTTAAGACAACAATGCACACATACCGTTAAGACATTAATTCATACATTTTGTTAAGACAACAATGCACTCATACCGTTAAGACAGTAATTCACACATTTTGTTAAGACAACAATGCACACATACCGTTAAGACAGTAATTCACACATTTTGTTAAGACAACAATGCACACATACCGTTAAGACAGTAATTCACACATTTTGTTAAGACAACAATGCACTCATGCCGTTAAGACAGTAATTCACACATTTTGTTAAGACAACAATGCACACATACCGTTAAGACAGTAATTCACACATTTTGTTAAGACAACAATGCACTCATGCCGTTAAGACAGTAATTAACACATTTTGTTAAGACAACAATGCACACACACCGTTAAGACAGTAATTCACACATTTTGTTAAGACAACAATGCCTACATACCGTTATCACAGTAATTCACATATGCTAGAAATAATGTAATTTTTATATGCTAGGAAAACAAGTTATTCACACATGCTGGAAAAACAGTAATTCACACATTCTGGAAAGACAGTAATACATATATGCTAGGGAGAAAAACAGTAATTCGCATATACTGGAAAGATAGTAATACACGCATGCTCAAAAAATGTAATATACACATGTTAAAAAAACAGTAATTTACACAAACAATAAACAGTAATTCATACATGTAGTAAACGGTAATCTGTTCATGCTGGAAAGACAGTAATTAACACAACACATGCCGTCATGACAGTAATTCATACATTCCGTAAAGACAGTAACTCACACATGTCTTAAAGACAGTAATTCAAACATGCCGTAAAAACAGTAATTTACACATGGAGTAAAGATAGTAATTCATATGTGCAGTAAAGACAGAAAATCATACATGCGGTAAAGATAGCAATTCATACATGCAACAAACACAGTAATTCATACATGCAATGAACACAGTAATTCATACCAGCAATGAACAAAGTAATTCATACATTCAATGAACACAGTAATTCATACATGCAATGAACACAGTAATTCATACTTGCAATGAACACAGTAATTCATACATGCAATGAACACAGTAATTCATACATGCAATGAACACAGTAATTCATACATGCAATGAACACAGTAATTCATACATGCAATGAACACAGTAATTCATACATGCGATGAACACAGTAGTTCATACATGCGATGTACACAGTAATTCATACATGCAATGAACACAGTAATTCATACATGCAATGAACACAGTAATTCATACATGCAATGAACACAGTAATTCATACATGCGATGAACACAGTAATTCATACATGCAATGAACACAGTAATTCATACATGCAATGAACACAGTAATTCATACATGCAATAAACACAGTAATTCATACATGCAATGAACACAGTAATTCATACATGCAATGAACACAGTAATTCATACATGCAATGAACACATTAATTCATACATGCAATGAACACAGTAATTCATACATGCAATGAACACAGTAATTCATACATGCAATGAAAACAGTAATTCATACATGCGATGTACACAGTAATTCATACATGCAATGAACACAGTAATTCATACATGCAATTAACACAGTAATTCATACATGCAATGAACACAGTAATTCATACACGCGATGAACACAGTAGTTCATACATGCGATGTACACAGTAATTCATACATGCAATGAACACAGTAATTCATACATGCAATGAACACAGTAATTCATACACGCGATGAACACAGTAATTCATACATGCAATGAACACAGTAATTCATACATGCAATGAACACAGTAATTCATACATGCAATGAACACAGTAATTCATACATGCAATAAACACAGTAATTCATACATGCGATGAACACAGTAATTCATACATGCAATGAACACAGTAATTCATACATGCAATGAACACAGTAATTCATACATGCAATGAACACAGTAATTCATACATGCAATGAACACAGTAATTCATACATGCAATGAACACAGTAATTCATACATGCAATGAACACAGTAATTCATACATGCAATGAACACAGTAATTCATACATGCAATGAACACAGTAATTCATACATGCGATGTACCCAGTAATTCATACATGCAATGAACACAGTAATT
>CAJHNH020008483.1:215312-217812 GCA_905116865.2 Candidula unifasciata
TCTGGACTCCCACTTCCCGAGTGGTGCCCGGAGCTCGCAGACATGCTCCCGTGGATCATTCTCTTAAGGAGTTTTCAATATTTTACTGTGACCTCGCGAAGTTAGTGGCATAGAGCTACAAGTACATCTAGAGCAGGAGCTGCCCAGCAGCCGTTGACAGTTGGGCAGTGTTGACCAGCAGCCGTGAACAGTGTTGCCCACCAGCGTGGACAGTGTTGCCCACCAGCGTGGACAGTGTTGACCAGCAGCCGTGGACATTGTTGCCCACCAGCGTGGACAGTGTTGCCCACCAGCGTGGACAGTGTTGACCAGCAGCCGTGGGCAGTGTTGACCAGCAGCCGTGGACAGTGTTGCCCACCAGCGTGGACAGTGTTGCCCACCAGCGTGGACAGTGTTGCCCACCAGCGTGGACAGTGTTGCCCACCAGCGTGGACAGTGTTGACCAGCAGCCGTGGGCAGTGTTGACCAGCAGCCGTGGACAGTGTTGCCCACCAGCGTGGACAGTGTTGCCCACCAGCGTGGACAGTGTTGCCCACCAGCGTGGACAGTGTTGACCAGCAGCCGTGGACAGTGTTGACCAGCAGCCGTGGGCAGTGTTGACCAGCAGCCGTGGGCAGTGTTGACCACCAGCGTGGACAGTGTTGCCCACCAGCCGTGGACAGTGTTGACCACCAGCGTGGACAGTGTTGACCAGCAGCCGTGGACAGTGTTACCCACCAGCCGTGGACAGTGTTGACCAGCAGCCGTGGACAGTGTTGACCAGCAGCCACACAGAGTTTCCGCTTTCCATCGTTCTGAAAAAAAAGATGAGTAAATTAGTTGTAGTTGATTGTTAAGAGATAGATATAGCGGAGAAATAGATCAGGCACATAGTTTGGTAGATGGATAGACATGTCGACTGGACAGATAGATTAGAGAGCTGGATGTGGCTGGACAGATAGATTAGAGAGCTGGATGTGGCTGGACAGATAGATTAGAGAGCTGGATGTGGCTGGACAGATAGATTAGAGAGCTGGATGTGGCTGGACAGATAGATTAGAGAGCTGGATGTGGCTGGACAGATAGATTAGAGAGCTGGATGTGACTGGACAGATAGATTAGAGAGCTGGATGTGGCTGGACAGATAGATTAGAGAGCTGGATGTGGCTGGACAGATAGACAAGGACGCTTTCATAAAGTGTGAAGTTTGAAGTTTTGAACAACGGATCAACATCGTGGCACACGGGTCATGTAACCCAGAAGTACTCCGTTCTTCTTCTAGCTCAAGTCTGAGTCCGAAGAAGTTCAGCACAGTGCACAGGCTCTGTAGCACCGGTGAGGATGCTGAAATACTTTGGGTAGATTTTTAACTCCATAATGATTTTTAACTCCAAATTTATTCCGGGCAGGGCCGTTAGGCTACTCTAACTGCCAAGGGGATTTTTTTACGCGCACAAAAATGCACACGTGCAGTGTGAACACTCCAAGGGGAATTACTAGAAGTCCAAGTCCACGTGAAAAAATTCCAATCCTTACCGGGGATTGAACCCAGGACCCATTGCGCTCGAGGCGGACACCATGCCTTGAGACCACAGAGCCCCCTTACTACAGTATATTAGTATTAGATACACAGATTAGGTGGCTAGATAGAGAAGGAATCAAGATAAAGGGGTAAACAGACAGACACTCAGATAGAGGAACAGTTACACTATGTTAGTAGCTCGTTAGTAGGTGGTTAATTCAGATCTGTTAAGAAGAACTCAACGGGGACCTAAGAAATGGTTCTTGTTATCAGAAATTATTTCTTACTAAATGAGAGCGCGAGCAAGAAACAGTGTCAGTGATAAGCAAATTGTTTTTCACAGCCGAAATTCGCCATAACCGATATCGCCTTCAAAGATATTCACCGGATGCAGAGTTAGCCATAAAAAAATATTTACACGGTGCAATGTATCTACGTGTAAGATGTCTTTGAAAAGATTGCTGTGGCAGTGTATGCATGGAGTTTTTCAAATAACAACCTTTATATAAAAATCACGAACAAGGAAAAGGAGAAATACTGAAAGATCAAGGAAGATTGGCTAATATACCGCATCCTGTCTCGGAAGCTGAAATATTTTAGTCATATCAAGCGCCACGACGGACTGGGAAAAAATTATAGCAGAAGGCATGGTACCAGGAAGGAGGGTCAGGGGCCGACCGATACGAAGGTGGGCACAAGATTTAATTGAATTCTTGAGTATGAAAGTACATAAGGCGGGAGAACTGGCGAGAGACCGAGTTTCTTTCAGGCAGACTGTGATGAGAGCGACGTTCTGCAAAGGACCTGCTACATGATGGATGGAATTGTGAGTAGTCATCACTAAATGCATTCATCTTAGGTAAAAACCACATCTAAAACCACATCTAAAACCATATCTAAAACCACATCTAAAATCACGTCTAAAACCACATCTAAAATCACATCTAAAGCCATATATAAAACCGTATCTAAAACCACATCTAAAACCACATCTCAGAG
>CAJHNH020008483.1:222812-240312 GCA_905116865.2 Candidula unifasciata
ACCCACCAACTTTTCTAAGTCCCCAGAACCCACCCGTGACGAAACCCTGGGCTCATTAACGACCCATAAATCTGCTGCCCTCAAACGCGGAAGATTCTGGATCGGTTCAGCCACACAAGAGTTGCCGCCCATGTGAGGTGATTACCTCCCTTGGCTCTCGCTATTAATGCGGAATCTGTACAAATAGTCGCCAGACTAGGGGTGCTCAGGCCTTTGGGAAGGACGCAGGGGGGGGGGGGGTCTTTGTGCCCCCCCCCCCCCAATGATTTATGACAATTCCCGCCCTAGTGATATGATTATCTATAGAGACTGCTCTGTGTTGAGGGGCAGACGAAGTGCATTGGAGTTCATAGCAAAGGTGAATGAACGTCACTTAGTGCAACAAAGCTTTGCATATGATATCACAAAGACTAGTTTGAGAATGGAGGTGGAGGCAGTCAGTGCTGAATTCCGCTGGCTTGAGAATCAGCTGTACATACATGTCGTGATTGTAACTGACTCACAGAGCATGTTGGGAAAGGTGGAGACGGGTATGCTCTGTGAAATGTGGTAAGCATCACTTTTCAGAAGTTCCGGGTAGTTAGCATACTTTGGATATTCTTTCCAGGTGATACAGGTGTGTTGGTAAACGAGCAGGCAGATAGACTAGCCGGTTCTGCACCACTTGGTGGTGAAGTGATACATGACAAGCTAGATGTTGTCAGGGCCCTTTGGGAGTGAGTGAACAGTGCGGAAGCGCAAATAGATCATTATGATCTAAGGAGAAGGGAGCTGCGATGAGTTACCAGGGGATCTGGCCGACGCCCAACACAAAAGGGAAAGGCGAGACGGATATACAATAAGACAGTTACTGGGGCCATCAGAATTAGAACTCCTCGTTTGCTGCTGGAGATGGGGACGGAACGCTTATTGGAATTTCCCGAGTGCTATGATGTCCTCTGAAGCATTCCAGTACTCTAAACCTATGATGCTTCCACTGCCTCTACCTGGCCACCGGCGAATAACATCGTAAATGCTAAAGAAGAAACAAAAATCTTAAATTAGTATATTTTCAGGAGGAAGAAGACAACGGAACCCACCAAAGGCCACCCGACGCTCTGAAGCAGCTAGCCAAGGGGACCAGCACTCGGGGATTCCAGTCTATCTTACGCCACCCTAACCACATGTATTTAAAACAATGCCTCTCAGTCTTATTTCAGACACTGCCCTAACGACGAATACCAACGTAAAGGCCTAAATGATAACAAGATCTTAAATTAACATATTTTCAGGCAAAAGATGACAACGTAAACTACCAAAGGGCACCCGACGCTCTGAAGCAGACTGCTGAAGACATTGCACCAAAAGGGACCAACACTCGGGGGATTCCAGTCTCTCTCACGCCACCCTACCCACAGACCACATGAATATTAACAATGCCTTCAGTTTTATTTCAGGCCACGGGATCTCAACCCACCAGAAGTCCCAGCGTCGAGAAGCCACCTCTCTTAATCTATCTGTCGCTCTCATTCTTCCGACCTAACTATCACATCTCCTGGCACATTCAAGCAAATTAGATCTCATTTGCAGCCTATCTTACTACCACTACTTCTCCACACTCCGTGGGGGGGGGGGGGGGGGGAGCTGATCACAACAACAGACTGTGACGGCCCTGGTTGTCCTGGAAAGGAGCATTGTTGGAGACGTAGTGACCCGTTGTTTGTTTGGCTTTTCCCGGCGGCTTTACAGAACGGCAACCAAGCAGCAACAGGGCACCAGCACAGCCATCAGCATGAGGTAAACCAAGCACCAGCAACAATCAGCTAAAACCCACAGATATCAGCACTAGGAGAACGGGACCGCACCAGAACCAAAAACCACAATCACCGCAGCACAGCAAGGAAGCAAACAACCGTAATATCAGGTGTGACTACACACCACAAATAAAAGGAAACCATATAAGATAGCTAAGGAACCTTCCTTCAAATAGCAGGCCTCCGGGCGGCTGAAAAAGGATCAAATTTGGAATTTTGTTGGACAATTGGGATTGGAATTGGGAGTCATGAAACCCTTTGCATATCGCAACTCTTCTGCTTTGATTCCATGACAGATACTGTAAATCTGGGAAAACTGTGGTTTTTCTGCCTACTCTCCCCCCCCCCCACCGCACCCCCCCCCCTTTTTTCCTCCCCGGTTAAATCTGGAACACAAGGAGTTCGTCACCCGTTCGCCGCACAGCGGGTTTAACTAACTGAGCTAGCGCGCTGGGTTGGTGAAGAAATAAGATAATAAATGAATCAAGAATTGACATCAGCGCAGTCGAAACCTTCCCACAAATGATCTGTGTGAAGTAAAGGAAATGTCTGAGCAGGCACTGGTAACAACAGTTGAAGACAAAGAAGATGGCTCTATACTGAACACATCCTGAGATGAAACCAGCAGGATATCATCAAAGAGGCACTGAAACGGGACATAAAGAGACTGAAGAAGTACGGACGCCCAAAAGAAACCCTAAAATGAATGTTGATAAAAAAGGCCAAGGGTGCTGGACTGAATTCCATCCCTGATGTGGAAGAGATTGCACAGGACAAAACGAAAAAGACTGAGTACTCTATGTAACATAAAGTAACACATCCAGGGGATGCCGGTGTGTTAGGAAATGAGCAGGCAGATAGACTGGCCGGTTCTGCACCACATGGTGGTAAATTGATGTATGACAAGCTGGATGTTGTGAGGGCCCTTTGGCAACGAGTGAACAGTGCCGAGGCACAGATAGATCATTACGGTCTGAGGAGAATGGCGCTGCGAGGAGTTACCAGGAGATCTGGCCGACACTCGACCCTCAGGGAAAACGCGAGACAGATATACAATCAGACAGTTACTGGTACAATCAAAATTTTAACTTTTCGCTTGTTGCTGAAGATGGGGACGTAGCGCTTATGGGGATGTCCCGAGCGCTGTGATGTCGATTCTTAATTCAGTATTTTTTTTACTAACACAGTAGGGCTGTGATAAAGATGACGATGGCGTGTTGATACTCGAAGAGTTAAAATCATTAGCGAAGGATGAAAGACGACGACGCTAATGAAGTGATAAAGTTGTCAAAATAAAATTCTCGACATCAAACACATAATCAACCTGACACTGCCTAACTTCTCAGCTTTGTCAAATAAATAGCTACCCTCTGGTGACATGATGTAATCAGTTCCTTTCCTCCTCTTGTGCTAATTTGACCAAAATCTTAATTTTTCAAGCCCGAACTATAATGAGAAAATCTGATGTGTCCATTCAACCACCCTACCCCCACCCCATCTCTCTCTTTCGCTCTCCCCTTCCCCCTGACCCCTCATCCTCGCCAGCATACCCCCAAGGGACTCCCCCTCGATTCCGGTTATCCGCTGTTATAATGTCCCTCCATACTCCATCCATACTTTTCCCTTGCCTCTTCCTCCGTGAATTTTCTTCGTCCCATTCAAACCGAAACGCCGAGGCGTCCCCAGACGATTGCAGAAATTAATTGGCCTGTAATTCCCCATGCAGACAGGGTGCTGTCCGCTCGAATTGAGTCCCTTCGACACCCCCCGTCCACTCGAGCCCGTTGTGAGTCTTCAACGGGGGAGTGTTCCAAAGCGCCCTGATTGAGTGTGGGTGAGCAGTGTCGTGTCCAGGTCCCTCGGCTGCACGTGATGTATCCAGGCATGTCACAAACACATCAGCGGCCTGGTCTGGTGAAAGGACGTATGTGAGAAAGTGAAATTTTTTGAGGAACTCGTTTATATTGTATGTTAAAGAACAACCGATTAGATGGTTTGGCCATGACAAGAATGTCCTGGTACCAACTGCCACTGAGAGCCACGCTAAAGAAATATAATGGATCATTTACCATACGCTGCGTCGACGTTTGCAGCCGAGTCAATATCAATCAAAGTGAAGTCTCCTATGCAATGTAAACAAAAAGATCACGTTATCAATTAGAAGTTACCAAGGAAACCACGTGACTGATCTTGCATTTCCGGTAGATAGATGTCCACTAACTTGACAATATGGTTTATGTATTTCAAGAGACAATATTTTGGCTTCGTTATATGTTGATGTAACTCTGTAGTAATACACCCAACGAGATACAGCGAAATATGCCAGGCAATAAATTGTGCAATGTGTTATTTGTGTCCGAATTATTTAAAAATAATAGACAGGTGAAAAAAGGGGAAGATCACGCAGATTACTGAACGACGGCATCAAGACAAAGAAGAACCTTACATCTCCCCTGCACCCCTTTTTCCAACACTACAGTGAAATAGCTGGAGGAAAAAGCGAAAAAGATTCAGAATATAAGATAATTTTATTAAGCACTTAAACAAGGTTTAGAGATCTTGAGGGACGACCCCCCCCCCCCCCCCCCCTCAACTTTTTTCAGCACTTCAATGTAGCAACTCGAGAAAAGAAGACTTCAAAATATTATGATGAATATTATTAGGCACTTAAACAAGACTTACAGGCCTTGAAAAACCTCCCCCACCCCACCACCCCCCCCCCTTTTTTTTCAACACTTCAATGAAGCAACTCGCGGAAGAGAAGACTGCTCAGAATATTATGATGAATATTATTAGGCATTTAGACAAGGTTTAGGTCCATTGAGCGACTCCCCTCCACCTTTTGACAGTTTTATAAAGCAAGTGGGAGAAGACAAGACCATTCAACACATTATTATTAAGCACTTTAGCAAGGCTCAAGCCCCAAGAGGAACAATATTCAATGATTCAGCGATGTAACTAGAGAAAAATTAAAAGACCATTCAGGTTATTATTATTGTTATTATTATTATTATTATTATTATCATAATTATTATTATTATATTATTATTATTATTTCATTCCTAAACGAGGAATGAGGGCCCTGTCAAAATTGTTTTCTTTATGTCGACTCCCCTACACTGACGCAAGCAGCACAGACGTCCGATCTCCGACACACCAACCCTACGTTTTATAAAACATCCACACAACAGAATACTACCAGGAAAACAGACTGGAAAGATACCGCCAAACAGACAAAACAGAACGTTAGCAGAGAATCCGAAATTAGATTAATTTCAGGAGGCTCTTCAAGCTGACACAGGTACGCGATTACGACTCTTCCGGGGGCGCTTAATGAAAGCAGACCCATCAAGTGGGACGCGTTTCCCAGTTTCGTCTGCGGGTCTGGGACATGGGTCAGCCCTGAATTGTCTCCCTTTGGCCTGGCCAGGGTCGATAACTCGCAGAAAATGAAATTACAGAAACAAATATAATTCAAAATGTTGCTTGGTTGAGACGAGAGGGGGTGAGAGAAGAGAAACCTAAAACAAATATGAAAAGAATAATTTGTGTGTCGTGTTCTTTCAACTTTTGAAACAAAGAAGACGGTGGTGTCAGATTGAAGATTTGGCAAAGTGAAATGGATAGAACTTTTCATCGCTTTTTATTTCATTTCTTCGCCTGTTTGTCTATCAATTTCAAACATGTTTTATACGTTCGTAGCGGGGTCCAAATGGAGCAATGATGCGCAATACAAGACTCTTAATGTCTATTAGCCTCTCTTGCTCAAGCCTACCTCACCTTCACGTGGTGGACCCTGTTCTTCCCAGCAATCCAGTTGAAGGTTGGGGTCTTAACCCCCAGCGGGAAACTGGATGGGACAACAAACGAGGTAAAGGCGAAGGGATGAGCCTACTCTCCCTCCCAAGAGATCCTGAAGTCGGAAATACTGGGCCAGAAGGCGGATCAAAAACCACAGTACTACGCAACCCCACGCTATATATATGTTTACACCGTCAGACAAATTTAATGTTGGTGCTCGCCCTGTGGAACTCCACCAGGCAGGTGCAGTGCCGGGTTCTGAGCCTCGACAGAATCCACCCCCAGCTACTGGAGGACCTCCTAGACCGTCTTGTGGAGTCAGGAGACGGCGGAGGATAGCTACTGACCAAAACCAGTTAGACAGAAAAGATCCCAAATTGCCTTTTGTCATTATGCACTGGAATGCAGAGGGGGTCAGCAGTAAGCAGGCTGGCTACAGCAAAAAGTTGGAGCTGGAAAACATCCTCTATGAAAAGCATGTCAGTGTATGCTGCATCCAAGAGACCCATTTGCAGGCAGATCAGATATTTAAAGTGAGAGGCTACCAGTGCTTCAGATCTGACAGACAAGGCAGGCGAAAAGGAGGAGTACTCACCCTTGTGAAAAACAGTATCCATCCATCTGAGAAAATGTCTTATATGGATGGAGCTGAGTACCAACTCCTGCAGCTTAAGACAGACAAAGTGGAATTAGAACTCCTTAATTACTACTGTCCCAATGACAAATCGCTAAACCTCAGCTCTGTGCCAGTACCAAACACCAACTTTATTGCAGTTGGAGACTTCAACAGTCATTCACAGAGCTGGGGCTATAACCATCTCGACAATAGGGGTGAAGAGGTGGAAACATGGCAAGATGACCACTCTCTGATCCTGATAAATGCCCCCTCAGATACGCCTACCTTCTACTCCAGAAGGTGGCAGACAACGTCGACCCCAGATCTTGCCTTCTCTACCCCAGATATATCTGGAATGATAAGTAGAGAGGTGGGAGACCAGCTTGGGGGCAGTGACCATCGCCCGATTTTTCTCACTGTCCAGAATGTACCAGTTAATACAGGCCCAGTCATCACAAGATGGAACTACAAGAAAGCCAACTGGGGCCTGTACAGACACAGGACAAGCACATTGTTGTCTGCTCTCAAGGTACAAAATAGGGATATCAATGCTATAGTGCACGATTTCAATAGAAGTATTCTACAAGCTGCAAAAGAAGCAATCCCCAGAGGCTGTCGACACAACTATAGACCGTACTGGTCCAGCACACTCCAGGAATGCCAGGAAACAATGAATCAGACTAGAAAGGATGCAGAATCCCAACCTTCACCTGACAACCACATCAAATGGAAAAGGGCTGTAGCAGTGTTCCAGAGAACTAAACTTGAAGAAAAACGGAAAAGCTGGAGAAATAAAACAGCAGCTCTAAACCTTGATAAAGATGGCAAGAAACTCTGGAGATTAGCCAAATCACTCAATGAAGAGAGTTTCTCGCCTAGACAAACAATCACGCTAAGTGATGGTGACAAAATCTTCAGAGGAAAACAAGCTGCAGATTTGTTTGCCAAAACATTCAGTGTTGAAAGCAACCTGACCCTTAATGAGGACCATCAGAGAGAAATAAGGAAAGAAATACAAACAAGCAAACAAACAAATAAGAGACAGACAGATACTCCTGCCTCTATGAGGGAGCCATTTACCATGGGTGAACTACAAAATGCCATCTTTAGGCTTAAGTTAAAAAAGTCTGCAGGTCCGGATGAAATCAGCAACGAAATGCTAATCAACCTGACCTCATCTGCTAAAGTAAAGCTGCTGGAAATTTTCAACATCAGCTGGGAGAAAGGTTTAGTGCCTCAAGTATGGAGAGAAGCCATCACAATACCCATTTTAAAAAAAGGAAATATTAAGACACAGGCTTCGAGCTATCGCCCAATTAGTCTCACAAGCTGTGTAGGAAAGACATTGGAAAGAATTGTAAATTCAAGACTGAAATGGCACTTAGAATCTGAGCAGATCTTGGTGCCAGAGCAGGCTGGGTTTAGGGAATGTCACAGCATAGAAGATCAAGTCACCTACCTGTCACAAGCTGTAGAGGATGCCTTCCAAGAGAAGAAAAAGGTCCTGGCGGTATGGGTTGACTTCAAACAAGCTTTTGACAAAGTCTGGAAAGATGGTCTCATTGCAAAACTGAAGAGAAATGGAATCCAAGGAAACATGCTAAAATGGATCCAATCCTTCTTACACAGCAGAAGAACTAGAGTCAGTCTTGATGGCCAGCAGAGTAGAAAAGTGTTACTTCGGCAAGGAGTACCACAGGGAGGAGTTAATCTCTCCAACTCTCTTTCTTGTGTATATAAATGATCTGGTGAAAGACCTCCCTACAGGAGTAAAAGCTGCCCTGTATGCAGATGATCTGGCACTCTGGTGTACCGATGAACACACCACAGTGGCAAATATAAGAATGCAGCGAGCAGCAGATCTCTTGATGACATGGGCAGAAAAAATGGCATGTTGCCATCAACACAGACAAAACATCCACAACGCTTTTCTCTCTTTCCACCAGGGACAAAGCTGCTAGTATTCACCTAGGAACATCCTTGCTAAAGGAAGAAAGCTTCCCCACTTATCTTGGAGTAACATTTGATAAAAGGCTCACATGGAGCAAACATATAGAAAATGTAGAAGGGAAGGCCAGGAGACGACTAGGCCTACTTAGAAAATTGGCAGGTACAGGATGGGGAGCAAATGGAAAAACCCTAAAGAAAGTTTATAATGGAGCGATAAGACCCCACTTGGAGTTTGGTGCAACAGCATGGTCAACAGCTGCTAATTCCCACCTACAATCGTTAGACAGAGTGCAAAATCAAGCTCTTAGACTCATCACAGGATCCATGAAAACTGCACCAATCCTGAAGATGCAGAAAATAACTGCAATGCAGACATTGTCCTATAGAAGAGACACTAAAACTATGATCCAGATGGAGAAGTTTAATAGTATGCAGTCACACCCAATGAATAAAAGGTTAGATGATCTGGCATTAGGGCGTCTCAAAACGTAGCAGCTTTGTCCATCGGGGGAAAAGACTTAGAAGACAGTACCAAGCTGATCTACCTATTAGAACAACACCGCTGAAACCTACCCTATACCCTGTACCTTGGGAGCAAGTCAGTGATACAATACAGATAATGACTTCAGTCAATGGATTCACAACTGGAGATGAGTCCAATGATCTTCAAAAAAACGAACAGCTGCTCTTAGCATGATTCATGAAAACTATCCCGAACAGTCATGGATACATATTTACACAGATGGATCAGCAACCAGCGCGGTTAAAAATGGGGGTGCTGGAGTCTTTATTACATACCCAGGCAACCACCGCCACACAAAGTGGATACCCACTGGTAAATTCTGTTCCAACTACACAGCAGAGATTGTAGCACTAGAGCAGGCTGCCGAAATGTTACACAACACCAGTTCTGACTGCCACCAAGTGGTTATATTCACAGATGCGCTTTCAGTGCTTCAAGCCCTCAAGAGTGGCAAACTCCCTCACTTGAGATCTAAACTTGGCAAGGTGGCTGCCCAAAAGTGTACTGTACTCCAGTGGGTGCCATCCCACTGTGGTATACCAGGAAACGAAACCGCAGATAAACTTGCTAAAAAAGGGGCAGAATGTGACCAAGAAGAGAATGCAGTAACATACTATGAGAAGAAAAGGGCCATCCAGGCTATCAGAAAGTGAACAGAGTCTGGCCAGAGATGACTACCACTTACTTGACCGGCATGGGCAGGTCATTGTCCTACGTCTCAGGACAGGACATAACAAACTTAACCAGCATATGCACAGGCTTCGTCTAAGTAGTTCACCTTTTTGCCCTTGTGGGCTATGTGTGCAGACTACAGAACATGTCCTGCAAGACTGTCCCTTGTTCAGCCCATTAAGAAAGGAATACTGGCCCAGTGAGTCACCACTGTACACAAAGTTGTATGGGACTAAAAATGAACTCATTAAAACAGTCAAGTTTATCACAAGAACCTGTCTGTCGGTGTAAATCAGAAAGCGAACACAAGAAGAAGAAGAAGAACGTTCGTAGCTGACTCGCTATTTCGGTATTTTTTTTTTTTTTAACGATAATCTTCTTCTTCCTACCCGTCTTTTTCTTCCCTTTCGTCACTTTTACTTTCCTGCCGTCTGTAAAGTGAGTAAAGGACCCTTTTCCACGCCATCAGGCGTATAGGGCATATAGGGCTAGACCTATATTTTTATAGACCAATCGGCACAAGATGGGTGATGTGGTCAGCATCACACCGGCCGCCTTTACTTTCCCGGGACTGCACCCTGTACCCACTCAAGGCTGGGTCGACCTGGGAACCAAGGTCATTTTTTTTAAAAGTCCGGCTCCGCCAGGGAGCGAACCCACGACCTTCCGAACCGCGACGAGCGTCTAGCTGCTCGGCCACGGCGACTTCCTCCTTCCGTCTGTCTTTCCACTAAATCATGGCTTTGGCGCCGTGCTTTCAGCTGACGAACAGCTATCATTTGTACTCAGATTGCGTCCAATTTAATTAACGCTCATTATTGCTACCAAGAAAGTGAAATTGAGAGCGGTGCAAAGAAGCCTATACGTTTTACAATAGAAAGGAACAAGGAAATAATTACTAAACATGAAAATGGTGTTGGTGTTTTTGATCTGGCCAAGCAGTACGATCCGTACTATCTCACAGAACAAGGATGTGCTAAGAACGACTGTTCTGGATAAAGAAGTGACAGTTAAAGTAACGGTAATCTTCCCATGCCCCGCCCATATACACACTAGTTCACTTCTGATTGGTAGTTCCTAAACCTGTCACCTTAGGGCAAGGTTACGGGGGTGTTCCGCGCTGCCGTTGATATCGCGTGTTGAATATTTCAGCACGTCAGCGCTTTTAAAACTCCACAAACATGGAGAAACTGGTCCTAACTCAACTCCCCTAGACAGTTCTGCAACCTATGTCACAGGCATTATCTTTCTCATAATGAAAATATAAATGCAAGACAACAGAGTGGGACACACCCGAAACCTTCAGGAAAGTCAACCAGCCTAAAAAAACTTGTGAATGAAGACATACTTTGTTTGGGGGAGATTTACGTGAACTGAACCGGAGTGACTATATTAACGAAGCAAGGGTCTAAAGTCCTGGAAGAAGTGAAAACAAATATTTGTTAGTTTGGGCAACGACTCTCTCAGGCTTTAGTCGCATGCAACTATCTCATGCTCACTGAGAGATAGTTCAACACATTCTCACGGGAGGCGAGTTAGCGCAGTCTATATGAGACTCACTTTCAACTCCAGCTACGACTCGCTGCAGCCCACGGTCGGTGTTCACCCAGTCTCTAGGAAATAAGTACCAGAGTTGACACTCTGTGGTAAATGGAGGAAAGTCGCTGTAGCTACAGAGTTACGTGCGGACAGCGACACAGGCGGACAATTTCTTAACATCTGTCTGTACTGGTGGCAGAGCAATTATGGTTTATAACCGTGTGCCATGACGCTGGTTCACATCTCCCGACCTTATCTTTTAAACAGTCTTGTACACAAAACAAGGAACGTTAGAAACGCCACACTTTTATTCAGATGCGAAACGTTTGTTGATTCCAATGTCTGTTTATTCATCTGTCACGCTTTAACCCAACTTGCAGACGTGTCTTGATTTAGTTTTGTTACTCGATTACGTACTTACATACAATATACTTCGTAATCGATACCACTGAAACAAACTCAGGCACATAATTTATACTTATTAGATAGCCTTATTTAGAAATGACACCATTAATTAACGGTCAGACAATAACTCATTAAGTTTGAATTAATGAAATGTAGCATGTTGGACGCCGGTAGTTCGACCATTTGGAATTTTGGCTTTTACCAAACGTGAGTTTTGCGTGTACATCCGTTTTACTGTCTTGTTTGTCGTTACCTGCCTCACCGGCAGATGTACTCTGGTATCGAGGGAAAAGGCCAGCGTTAGAGAGAACAGTTGGAATAAGACCATGTCTGGATTGTATCCCATCACCCACCAAAAGCCGTTTGGTCTATAAAATATAGGTCTTGCCCTATATACCCCATACGCCTGAAAGGCATGGAAAAGGGTCGTTTACATTTTTTTTTTACTGTCTTGTATCCACAGACACATAATAAATTGGTTCAGTCATTTAGTGAGAATGCAGCCAGATTATACTCTTTATTATACTTTTTACAGCAGATCGTTTGGAGGAAGTCGAGAGGAAGACCAAGAAGGATAAGGATGAATGGCCTAACAGAAACCTGCAAAAAGACGAACAAATACCTTACTCAAGCCACCCGAGAAGAGCAAGACAAATACAGAACACCACGACACTTTCGCTAGGGACACAGATGAGTATCATTTTTGTGCTACCTTAGTATATAGTCACTTCGTAGTTAGAGCATATATGTGTATGTGTACTGTGTTGTTCTTTATGTGCTGATGAAGGCTAATCGCCGCAACGTCCTTTGTTTGTTTATTGTGATTGATTTTGTAAAGCTAACATAAACTATTTGTTCTTTCTTACCTCCTTTTTTCTCTTCCCTATAATTTCCTATCGGCGTTTGTGGCTTAGGTGTTGCGAACGCGCTTCGTAATGCTGTGGTGCCGGGTTCGATCCCAGGTGCGGGTCCTGCGCCTTGAGTTGGTTTCTACAGTGGTATCGAGAAGCCGACCGTCCAGTAAGCCAGGGCAAACTGCTGGACGTATATCTGCATAGAAAAACCACAACATCCAAAAAATGCTGTGGTTGGTTCTGCAACGTCTTGTAAAGGATACGCAAATAACTATAATTTCCTACCTCTTTAAAAACGACACTGGGACCTGGTATCAGTGAGACGACAAAACAACAAGAAGACGTTGAGGCCTGAAGAACGGCTACACATATACATCCATAAAACAGTCAAAACATATGTTTCTGAGGTGGCCGAAGCGTTTAATTTGATTTACATTAATATCAATGGGGAACATTATTTCTCGCCTGCAATGTGGCTCACGAACGAATTAATTTCGGCACTCGAGGTAAACTCTGTGTGTATATGTGTGTGTGTGTGTGTGTACATATATATATATATATATATATATATATATATATATACACACACACAGAGAGCGAGAAACATATGTATGTATATAGAGAGAAAAAAGATATAATATATATATATATATATATATATAGAGAGAGAGAGAGAGAGAGATTTATATATAGAGAAAGATATATATATATATATATATATCAATATATATAGATATAGAGAGAGAGAGAGAGAAACGTCTATATGTATATAGAGAGAAAAAGATATATATATATATATATATATATTATATATATATATATATATATAGAGAGAGAGAGAGAAGAGAGAGAGAGAGAGAGAGAAAGATATATATTTCATATATAGAGAAAGGAAAATATAAAATATATATATATATATTTATTATATATATTATTTATATATATAATATATATATATATATATATAGAGAGAGGAGAGAGAGAAACATATATATGTACAAAGAGAGAAAAGAGATATATATATATATATATATATAGAGAGAGAGAGAGAGAGAGAGAGAGAAAGATATATATATAATATATATAATATATATATATATATTATATATCAATATATATATATATATATATATGTATATATATATATATAGAGAGAGAGAGAGAGAGAGAAAGATATATATATATATATATATATATATACATATCTATAATAATACATATATATAGAGAGAGAGAAAGAGAGATAAGGAGAGAGAGAGGGAGAGAGAAAGATATATATATATATATATATATATATATATATATATATATATATATAGAGAGAGAGAGAGAGAGAGAGAGAGAGAAACATATATATGTATAAAGAGAGAAAAGATATATATATATATAGAGAAAGCGAGAGAGAGAGATAGAGAGAGAGAGAGAGGGAGAGAGAAAGATATATATATATATACGCGTACATCACTGTCGAAACCGACGCAATGCGTTCTACCGCCAAATCGTCGGCAGCTGGAATCGAACCCGGTACCTCTGCATCACGAAGCGCAAGCCACAGACACCGCCACACACACACACACACACACACACACACATACAACACAAAAACGAATCCTGTTGACAAAAAAGAAAACACGAGCTGGCAAGTTATCTGCCCTTGGCTGGATGGGATTTACGAAAGAACTTACTTCCAAGTAAAGGACCCTAAACCCAAGCTTGTCAACCAACAGCTCAACCAGTTAACCCCACAACTAGCCAAGGAAGAAACAGCTGAGTGGATCCTCTCCAGCCCAATGAATGCTTACAAAGACCCTCTGATTGCCCCTCAAAGCTCCTGAGCTCTGAACAATACAAGGAAATCTGGATTTAGAATTAGGATTTCTGTGGGCCTTTTCAATCGGAGGATTTGACCGCTGACCTTTAGGATTTGTAGCGGGTCAAAGTTGAGAGCGACCAGAGAGTTTGGGCAGTGTCCAATCAACTTTTTGTATTTGAAATGCTAGAGTTGTGTCTCTTGATGTGGCACATCTACGTTCCGGTTGTCTGCTCTTTGTAAAAACACATACCGCTTGAGGAAATTACAAGAAATTACACGAATTCTTTACATTAGTCTTTTCATTCTGCCGGCCAGCGGAACCAGGCCCGTGGAACCAATTTAAGGGATCCGTGATATTATGTACAACGTAAGTAAGTCAGTAAAATTAACCCAATTATAACATCACACAGATAAACACCCGGTGACACAAAGTGCCACCATGCGGATGAGGATCACACGTGGAGAGGTCCCAGAAAACGCGTTTAACCATTAGGTTATATTACGGTCCCGACAAAAGCCAGGGTGGGGCTTCAAAATAGCGAAAAATTGCGTCCCGCACGGGGACGAGTACAATACAACACACACACATCATTTACAATATTTTTTTTAAAATACAACTCAAGAATGCAATCCATTCTGCTATTTTAATGTTATTTAAAAACTTTTGAAAAGTTCTTTACTGTGATTGTTCAGAAGTATCAGGTCCTGACGGTGCCTATTATATTTAAATATATATTTTTTTTTAATAAAAAAACCATGAGTTATGAACCCTTTGGTTTGAGGTTTGAGGTTTGAACACAGGATCAACTTAATGGCACACGGGTAGTAACCCATAAGTGCTCCGTTCTTCTTCTAACTCAAGTCTGAGTCCGAAGAAGCTTAGCATAGTGCACAGGCTCTGTAACACCAGCGAGGATCCAGAAATACTTTAGGTAGATTTTTAAGTCAAAATTTGGAAGCGCTGTTAGGCTACTCTTTTCTATTTCCAACTGGCAAGGGAATTTTTTTAAAGTACGCAACAATGCAGACGGGCGTCCGAACTCACTAACCAGAGACCAGGGGAAATTACTAGAAGTCCAAGTCCATGTGAAAAAATACCAGCCCTTACCGAGGATTGAACCTGGAACCTCTAGCACTCGAGGCAGACACCAAGCCTCGAGATCACGCAGCCCCCTTGAATTGGATCGGTATTATGGATATCGCAACCCTTCGGCCTTGATTCCATGATAGATACCGTAAGTCTGGGGAGAAATTTGGCGTTTCTGCCTACCCCGGGGCGTGAACCCGGACCACAAGGAGTTTGTCACCCGGTCGCCGGGCAGTCAGGTTTAACCAACTGACCTAGCGAGCCGGCCATATATAAATATAAAGAAGGGTTCTCACATCTTAGTTAAGTGGCCACTACTGCTAAAGGCGATGATTCTTAAAATGTGCCGCCAGCCACGTTTGTGCAGAGCCACGAAGAGTCAGGTCCGTGGGGTAAGTAAAGTACACAAGAAGTACCCAGTTTATTCCTTCGCCATTAGGTTAATGGACATATGGTGCTAGCCTTCACTTTACAGATCAACCCCATCCCCCAGCTGCGTTCTAGGGGCCTATTTTTTGTGGGGGGTGGACGCACTGACCCCCTTACAAGCATGGGGTAAAATTCTAAAAATTAGGAGGACTTTTCCCTTTGAATTCGGAGTTCATCTGCTTGAGAGGCGAAGAACCAATAGTCTGCACACAAAAAGGCAACCGTAAAACGGATGTGCACGCAAAACTAAAGTTCTGCAAGAAGACAAAAGCCCAGAATTGGACGAACACTCGGACTTTACAGCCGGTTAACGCTAAGAAAAAGAAGCAGAAAACTACATGTTTTGTTCCACAAAAATTGGGGTTCGGAAACTTAAACGCAAAATTTATGTATCGTAGTGTCCCTTTGTCTGAGGAGGGTTATCAAAACAAGGCAACACCGATGGAGAATCGGCAGTTCAATAGTTTCACAGTTAACAATCCACTCTCCTAAAGCCCAATATGTCAGCTGGGCGTGCCTCTAATCCTAATGCCACTCTTCAGTAAACGAAATCAGAAAACGAGTGCGTGCTCACTCCGGACCTCAAATTGCATTAGAACAGGAATTGTAACAATTACATCACCGGCGTCCCTAGTTACCATCCACGCCTCCATAACCAATTTCAGCCGGTCTAATTGCTGATTGGTCCTTTACCGATCCCTGACCCCTTAATTTGAATGCCACGCTTGGCCGGCTCACTCTTCAAAAGACCATTAGGAAACGCCGAGAATGGGCCGCATAAGCAATTGAATATTCAGCGTTATTCAATTCGTTTCTGCTCAGTGAATTATGTCCGCCATTACTTGTCCATCATGCCCCACAATAAGCAGACGGAATGCACGAATCAGCGGCCCTGATTGGTTGATTTGCATGGCAATGGAAGCCACGCTCCACTCACGCGTCCGCCCCAGCCGACGGGAGTCCAAGTCGAACCTACAACTCACTTTCCCAAAGTGAGTACTGTTTTTGTTTAGTTTGGTAACTTCACTACAAGGACGTGTTGAGTGCGTTATCAGCGCGTATAATGATAAACTTTGGGTGTGTATTTACATGAGAAATCCCTGGTGCCTTATTGACGTCATCGCAGAAGCGCAAATCCTTACAGGCAAACCCCAACACCATGGCGGGAAAACTCCAAAAAATAAAAGGTACCTTTGTTTATCAAAACTCCCTGCCCATATATCAATCCATTCCCCTGACAGAGAAACAACCACAACAATAATCAACAATATAAACAAGTGATTTTAAGAATGGAGTGGATCGGACGTTGAACAAAAGCGAAATGAAAAAAAAAAATACAGCTTGGACTAAAATGTACCATCAGCGTGGATGCACTTAGTTAACTCAGCAAGGATGACAAGTTGTACGAAGGCTGATTTTTTGCGATAACAGCAGTAGGCGGGTCGGCCGGTACGGTTCGCCATGTTGATGTAAATGTGTTTACAAAGCTTTTGTTCCATATTGTTAATTGCTTACAAAAGCGAGCGGAGGACGAGTGCACAACGAGGGTGTAATGAGTTCGCGATGTGACGTGTCTAACAGGACGTCTGTCGGTATTAACCTTCTCATTCTTATTTGGATTCCCATTCATCTTTGCCTCCACCATCAACACTTGCTCCTCAAATAAATCCGTCTTCTCTCCCTCATTCTCCTCCTCATCCTCATCCATCTTCTTCTGCTGCTGTTGTTTTTGCTTCTACTTCTGCTGCTGCTGCTGCTGGTCCTCCTTCTTCTGCTTCAGCTTTTGCTGCTGCTGCTGCTAATTCTGCTTCTGCTTCTGTTTCTTCTTCTTCTTCTTCTTCTTCTTCTTCTTCTTCTTCTTCTTCTTCTTCTTCTTCTTCTTCTTCTTCTTCTTCTTCTTCTTCTTCTTCTTCTTCTTCTTTTTCTCACTTTTTCTTCTTCTTCTTCCTCATCCTTCTCCTTCGTCTTCTCCACTTATTCGTCTCCCCCTATCTTTCTTCATCTTCTTTGTTCACCGT
>CAJHNH020008483.1:242812-297812 GCA_905116865.2 Candidula unifasciata
AGGCGAGAATTCGTTTCTTAACCTCCAAGAAGAAGAAGACGAAGAAGAAGAAGAAGAAATGAGAAGCAGAAGAAAAAGTAGATAATGATAGTGATGATGCTTATGATAATTGTAATGATGCTGGAGTTGATAATGATGATGGTAATGATGGCGATAATGATGATGATGATGGTGGCGATAATTAAGAACAGAAGAAGAAGCAGCCGAAGAAGAAATAGCATCCACTTCTCGGGCAAAGAGTTGAACTATCCAACAATCAAAAAGCCGACACATTTTTGATATTTCAGTAACAGCAGTCATATTGCTGTGACAAAAAGCTCATTGATAGCCAAGCGAGGCAAATCTAGGATCCATAGCAAGCGACTTTGTACCCGATTTCCCAGTAGCAACACACCAAGGGGCGGTATGGATTAACAATGCGTGGAGGGAGAAAAAATGAGTGAAAATTAGTGAGCGGCAGAAAATCAGATAATCGTATCAGTGAGTGAGTGAGCGGTGAAGTGTGAGGTCGGATTCGTAGAGTTTGATTGACAGATGGGGAAAGCTGGACGGGGAAATAGAAATATGATGGAGAAATTAAAAGTTTGAGTGTGACCAGTGGAGCGGAAACTAGCGATAGAGGGAGGAAACTAGGCGGTGAGGGATGGAGGTGGTAAATGAAGGAGGAAAAGAGGACGTTTGGCAGACACTGACAATCTTAACGTCAGGAGAACAAAGGAAAGGTGGAGGGTAAAATGCTGTCTATAATAAGTCATTCCTATAAATAAACAGAGGGGGGAACCTTTAGAGGCCGTTAAATATTATGAATTAATCAAGTAACAGAAAATATTGTGAACGGCACTCATAGAAAGAAGTAGAAGGATAGAAGAACACACAAGACAACATAAAATTCGAAAGCTATAGTTACCATGCCGGGAATTGAACCTGTCACCTCCATACGGTGTCTCCGCCTCGCCATGAATACAAGTGCACTAAGATACATGGTCAACTAGGCACCCTCCAACAAAAAAGGTGTCTTATTGGCCATGTCTATGAGTGCCGATCACAATATTTTCTGTTACTTGATTAATGTCTATAATAAGGTATTGATTTCCTACAGGGTGGGTTTAATTAGAATATAAATTGACGACAAAAATAAAGAATTTCCTGTGGGTTCTGGGACCCCGTTGTGGTGGTGGGCGGGGGGGGGGGGGAATAGACCCACTGCCTTCCCAACAAGCATGTCGTAGATGGCGATTTATTCGGGGCGTCCTTCAAAGTCGGAGTGCATCTGTGTGAAATTCAGGCAACCAAGTCTTCATACAAATAAGCCAGATGTGTAAAATTTATGTGAACGCAACATTCGGGTTCTCTTCTACTTCTTTTTTTTTTTTTTTTTTTTCCTCTTCTTCTGACCGTGTCGACAAGTGGAGCATAGGCCCTCACCCAACTCACACCAGGTGGTTCTATCCTTTGCTATTGCATACAACAGTTTATCCAAAGACATCCTAGTTTCTTCAGCCTTCATTTATATAAATGTCTTTAGTCTGTGCGAAACTATCACACAAACTATCACACAAACTATCACACAAACTATCACACAAACTATCACACAAACTATCACACAAACTATCCTAAATACACCAAGTATTTCCAGCCAGCCTGAGGACTTGTTTAGTAGTAGTAGCCGTGGTTGTGGTGCTAGAAGTAGTAGTAGCAGTAGTAGTGGTAGAAGTAGTAGTAGTAGTAGTAGTAGTAGTAGTAGTAGTAGTAGTAGTAGTAGTAGTAGTAGTAGTAGTAGTAGTAGTAGTAGTAGTAGTAGTAGTGGTAGTAGTAGTAGTGGTAGAAGTAGTAGTAGCGGTGGTGGTGGTAGAAGTAGTAGTAGCGGTGGTGGTGGTAGAAGTAGTAGTAGCAGTGGTGGTGGTAGAAGTAGTAGTAGCGGTGGTGATGATAGAAGTAGTAGTAGAGGTGGTGGTGATAGAAGTAGTAGTAGCAGTAGTAGTGGTAGAAGTAGTAGTAGCAGTAGCAGTGGTAGAAGTAGTAGTAGTAGCTGTTGTTGTGGTTTTTGCTGTAGTAGTTGTTATTAGGGTTGTTGTTGTTGTTGTTGTTGTTACCAATGATGATGTAGTAGCAGTAATAAAAATAGTTGTTGTTGCTGATATAATAGTAATAGTTGCTGATTTTGTTGTTGTAGCAGTAGTAGTGAAAGGATGACGTGGAGGAGGAAGAAGAAGATGAAGGAGGAAGAGTGGGAGGTTAGTAAGAGTGAGAAGGAAATAAAAGACGATGAACAATAAACAAAAATTTTGCTTATGTAGCGAACATACCCCATCTGTCCCCACTCTCACCCCAAAAGATGCCCGGATGTTGTCTATGAACAAATCAGGGACGCTCTTCCAAAGTTCTACAGCACAAACATACATCGCTACTGCAAGCGATGTTTTCCCACCATTAGGAAATGCTTTCATCCACACACCACAGTTTTCCAGTCTTTTCTCTCAACCCGACCCGAATCCTTTCATGTCTATCAGGAAAACACGTTTTTCAACCTCCGTCGCTCCGGTTTTAATTTATTCATTTAGTTCTGCATTCACACGTTCCGGCCCTCATTCAGTCCATGGTTCTACCTCTCTTGTCTATTCACAAAGTTACCCAGGTCTGGCTTCTAACAACTCGACAGAATCATTCACACTAAAGTTTTTTCCTACGCAAATGTTTCTTTTCAAAATAAAACTGACAGACGAGGGGGTAAACGGGCGCTGGGGTAAGGTGGGTTGGGGGATCTCTATAGACATTCAAATTCCTACTCTAATATCTTCCTCGGTAAATCATAAAACGACCCCTCCCTCGTCCCGGTTCTTGTGTTTTTATTCACACCAACCTGCTAACAATCCGTCTGTTTACCTGGCTGCCCTAAGGGACGGGCGCATTTCCCTGAGGTATTTTAATCGCCGGAATAATACATGCAAATCCGCGGACACGCCAGATGAAAGGATTTGATTGAACCGAAACGTCGCGGCTGTTCAATAGCCGTTTCCCCTGGGTTCCAGATGTTTTCAATAGCAGCCTCAAACAAAACTTACCGATCGACGCGGCAAGTTTTCCTTTTTCTCCATTTTCCGCGCCGCTTCCCGTAATAGTTAGTGTCAGCGAGGACACATTTACCGGGTGTCAAAATTGAGCTTTCACCGTGCTAATGCGAATACATTTTGTGTAAGATACTTTTTTTAATGCCCACGGTAAAACTGTCCATTTTTGGCCACCAAAACATTAATTTTAGAAAAGATACCCAGTTCTGGAGGGTTGATTGTTACCAGGATGCAGGGAAAACATGCGGGCTGGCCGCGAACAAAAGCAGAATTTAACATTTGAAAAGGAAATTATATGGACGAAAACATACCTAATGAAATGGGAATGAGAACGGAACACATGTTTTGATATTTAGGTAGGGAATTGGGCGGTGTGTGATAAAGCAATACTATTTCTGATGCGAATGACTGCGGTTCGATCCCTTATAGATTTTTAATCACCCGACTTTTACAGGTAACTTAAGAAAGATCATTGTAAGTGGACAACGAAGAAGTGTGGTGTCTGAACACTTGCTTACTAGCCCGAAAGATTTGAGTTTGAATCCATATGGAAACGGAGTTTAATACATGACCCAGGATTTTGAGGCTGACCTAGTACCCAGTGCGGCATCCGTGGCTTAGGCGTTGCGAGCCCGACTCGTAATTCCAACGTACCGCGCTCGAAACCCACTGCTGGCTGTGTAAATTTTTATCATGCTATGGGACGTCGCAGGTCGACCTAGCCTAAACTGGGAACCAGAATGTGTGTCCTGGTGGAAGTAAAGACGGCCGGCGTAATGCTGACCACATTACCCACCTAGTGCTGATTGGTCTGTAAAAAAATATGGGTGCTCTTCACATATGTACTAAGTGCCTCGAGTGAAAAGGGATCTTTACTTTTACTTTTACTAGTACCTAGCAACTCGAGGGCTTCTTTGTGGCGGTACGCAACAGTTCGCTGTATCACACTTTCGTTGTTGTGCATCATCTTTAAACGTCATTGTAATAGATATTTTGTGGGAAGTAAAGGCGCCTTTTTTAGACACTTTTCAGTTGGATACGCATATTATGTTTTCAGCAACAAAAATTTGCTTTGGGTTTTAAACAAAACACATCTTCAACATTGTTAAATTCAAAGTGTCTGTCTCGCAACACCAAGATCAAAATATATAAAACGATGATAAGACCAGTCGTTTTATATGGCTCTGAAACTTGGAGCACAACGAAAAGAGATGAAACCTTATTACGGGATTTCGAAAACAGAGTCTTACGACGAATCTTTGGGCCCATTAAAGAGGCAAACAGCAGGCCCCCGTGTGGGTTCTGGGGCCCTATAATGGGGAAAACAAGAATAGGCACACTGCCTGCCATAAAGCATGTCGTAAGAGTCGACTAATTGGGAGCTTTCTTCAAATTCGGAGTGCATTTGCCTGAGAGGCAAGGAACCAACAGTCTGCACACA
Source organism: Candidula unifasciata (assembly GCA_905116865.2). NCBI lineage: Eukaryota > Metazoa > Mollusca > Gastropoda > Stylommatophora > Geomitridae > Candidula > Candidula unifasciata. The sequence continues at coordinate 247,322 of CAJHNH020008483.1, forward strand.
AATGTGTAAGATCTGTCAAACGGATGCACACGCAACACTCAGGTTCTGGAACAGGACTGCAGTCCAGAAGTGGAGAATAACCAGAACTTTCCACCAGAGTTCACAGCTGGTGGATGCAAAGGAGAAAGAAAACAGCGGGGAATGGAGAGTGAGAACCAACAACTAAATTCCTGATCTATTTAAATCACCACTGATCACTGGCATCATGAGAGCTAATAAACTGAAATGGTTGAGGCATCTTAAAAGAATGTCAGATGACAGAGAAGCAAAAACTGTATACACAAGGGAGATGAATGGTCGTACACCACGAGGCAGACCAAAAAGACGATGCAGAGATAATGTCCAGACAGACCTGCAAAACACTTGGTGTCACCAAATGGAAAGAGAAGGCCAACGAGAGAAATGAATGGAGGTGGGTGATATCTGCAGTAATGAACCTCAGGGGCTCGGAATGTCCAAGTCCAAGTCCTTTTGAGAAAAAAAATAAAAGCTCGACCACGTTCAGACTGCTGCTAGCTAGCCTAGGCTGCTAACAGTCTCCGCCTATATTTGTGGTCTGGGTTATTTGCGTCACTTTCGTGACTGAATACTGGTGTTTGTGCCATTTCTGGCTTAATGTTTCCATCCGAATCAAACCGCATGTCCTGTTGTCACTGGTGCATGTCTTCCTTCTTCATTCTTGGTGTTTCCTGTTTGTTCTGTCTCCCTTTGATCTGGCTAGGCGTATCTGGAAGGAGAGCGAGCTTCCAAACACAACGACCTTTCGGCCACCATTTATTGTTTTAAAATTTTGAGTATTTTAATTTTGCCAAAAAGTACTGAAAACAGTTTTTGAATGTGAATAGTTCCGAAATGTGAAAATTTTCCGCGTGTGACCATAGTGGTCTTATAGTTGTCTTCCTGTAATATGAACGGGTTAGTCATGTAATGGATATGTGTGTGAGAGTTTGTGTGGAGTCTTAAGCGGGTCTAGTCGTCATGTGTTATTATGTGATCGGGTTGTGTTGATAGCTAAGCTCCGGTGTACGTAAATACCATATAACCGGACCGTCCAGCTCACGCTTTGAGATCCAAATGATCGGCGATGAGAATTGTTGTGGCATGGGCCAACGGCAACGAACTCAAGTGCTCTCTGTGGGAATGGGTTGGGGGGTTAAACTCATAGTGCATCCGAAAGAGTTAGGGAAAGGTGGGGGGAAGGGGAGCGGGAGGCCATTCAGTCAATTCTCGTCGTTGCCGTCTTGCTAGATTCTAGCGTGGCTTTTTGCCAGGACTATGTGTATCACGTTACCAACCTTTGCTATCATCCCAGTGATGGGGTGGTATTGGAGGTTATGCGTTCTAGTCCTGTCATTATCGAGTCACTTGTATTCCCTATTTGCTGTCAGTCATATTTTGTTATGAGTCCTGTCGGTCGTGTGTATGTTGTATGCATGCTGTGGAGTGGGATGGTTTTGTTTATGAATCCCGGAGTATATGGACGCACCCAACTAGGTGTATGCGTACATGCACTCGAGTACTCATACATGCAGACAACACTACATATTTGTACGTCCTTTCATACTTATCCGTGTGTGCATACCTAATTGACATTACGTACACACGCCAACTCTTTCATATGCGTTTACCAATGCCAGTACTTACATTCAGGGCTCGGAATGCCGAAGAAGAAGAAAAAAACAACAACAATGTAATAGTGAGTAAATGATTGGCTGCGAAATACTGACCAATAACAAACTGGGAATAGATCGGTCTAGCAAATGAAAAAAAAATTATAAAAAAAAACAATTGGGTGTTGTAGACACCTTTTTACCAGCCAAATTACAAAAGCAACAGCAAGAGCGGAAAGAACAACAAATAGAAAGCGACAAATATTGAACACAATCCAAAACCAAATGAGATCGAGACCAGAAAACGTCACTACAAATATAGCTGACAGGAAAGTGAGCAGAAATGTGATCTGACCTAGCTGAAAGTGGTCAACGAAAGAGAATTTGAAAACAATTGGTTTAGCATCATATGATTTGTTGACCAATGATATGTAACATTCCTGGTCTTGGTAATTTGTCAACGTATCGCGGACCACACCGCCTGGCGTCGGCGATCATGTCTTTTCGCAAATTTCAGTTGCAGGTTCTGACCCACTGCCTCTCTAAAAAGCATATCTTAGAAGACGTCTAAATGAGGGCTTCCTTCGAAGTCGGAGTGCATCTGCTTGAGAGGCAAGGAACCAGCAGTCTGCATACAAAAACTCAGATCTAGATAAATTATGTCGCCTAGTCCTGTCTACACAATTATCAGAGGCGTTCTGCCCTAACCCCCCCCCCTCCCCCCCCCCCAGCCCTCTTACCGAAATATTTGTGGGAAAAAAGTAATTCTTCCCTTTTTTCCTTTCTGAGTATAATGATCATCGCGTGGGTTCCGGGGCCCCATCATGGGGAAAACAAGAATAGACCCAGCCTTCCCAACAAGCATGTGGAAACAGTCGACTAATTGGGGACTTCCTTTGAAGTTGGAATGCATCTGTCTGAGAGGCAAGAAACCAACCATCTGCATACAATGAAGCCAGATCTGTTAAACGGATGTGCACGCAACACTCAGGTTCTGGAACAAGACTAGAGTCCAGAGATGGACAAACAACAAGAACTTTTTGCGGAGTTCCCAGCCGGTGAACTCAAAGGAAAAGATGATAATAGAGGCAACAGATACACATAACTTTTTTTGAGAGCACGAAAGAACAGGCAAGAAATATTATATTGATTTCTGTACGAGCAAATCATCTAAATCCTCTCTTTGTCGCAGACGACGCACAAGACATTCACAGATGATCTCCATCGCCGCCAGTCTGCTGGTATCTCAGGTGAGTCTATGCCCTATGTGCCTTTCTGCTGTCCTTCTCTTTGTTTCCTTGTGTTGTCTATATCAAATTTTTCCATCTGTAGCCCATCTGAGAACTGTCATTGCCAACACATTATTAATACTACTACTACTATTATTATTATTACTATTATTATTACTAATATTATTACCATTATTATTACTATTATTATTACTATTATTATTAATATTACTATTATTATTATTATTATGACTGGTAATTTTACTATTATTATTACTATTACTATGATAATTATTACTATTACTATAATTATTATTATACCCAGCCTAAAATGGGTACCAGGATGTATGTCCTGGGGAAGTAAAGAAGGCCGGCGTAATGCTGACCACATTACCCACCCAGTACCGATTGGTTTGTAAATAATATGGGTGCTCTTACCATATACCCGATGCGCCTAAAGGCGTGAAAAGGGATCTTTACTTATAATTTTTATTATTACTATTACTATAATTATTTCTATTACTATAATTATTATTATTACTATACTTATTGGGATTACTACAATTACTATAATTACTATTATTAATATTACTATACTAATTATCACTATAATTATTTTTAAGATAATAATTTTTATTACTATCATTATTACTATAACTATTATTACTATTATTACTATAATTACTATAATTATTACTATTACTATTATTTCTATAATTACTTTTTTTTATTATTACTATTACTATAATATTTTTTTAAATTAGTCGACGTCTTGACCGTGTGGGTTTCGGGGATCCATTCTGAAGAACAGACCGACTGCCCGCCCTTCCCATTAAACATGTCGTAGGAGGCGACTAATTAAGGGTGTCTCCGTTAAGTCAGAGTGCATCTGCCTGAGCGGCAAGGAACCAACAGTGTGCAAACAAATAACCCAGATCTGTAAAAGGGATGTGCACGCAAAACTCAAGTTCTGGATCAAGATCTACGTCCAGGAGTGGACGAACAACCAGAATTTTCCGACGGAGTTTACAGCCGTTGAAAGTGAAGAAGAAGAAGATGAAGAAGTTGATGTCTGTGGCTTAGGGATTGTGAACGCGCTTCCTAGTTCCATGGTGTCGGGTTCAATCCCAGCTGCTGCTGTAGACTTCCTTATGTTAGTGCCAATAGTGCTATTGAAAGCCGACCGTTCATTGAGAACTGACAAACTACTGAACGTAAACTGCCTACAAAATCACAACAGGCTCAACAACATCATGTGAAAGACGCGCAGCTAACTATTATTATTATATTCCTAAACTAGGATAACCCTACTGAGCTCAGCTTACCTAAAATATCTGTAGGGCTGGGTGAGATGGGGGGCTAAAGCTGAGAAAACCTAAGACGAGCTGTGTCGTTTTTTTGCTTCTGCCAGACGGCGGACGTTGCATTTTTGCTCAATTTGTAGACTGAAAGGATATAGTTTCGTCGCCCAGCTTCTGAGTTTAGTGCATGGCGTGACACTGTGAGCTGTGGATTTCATTTGGAATGTTTTTTCGACTGTGACCAACGTGTTGGTGTGAATTGTAGATTCAGAAAATGGCGCGATGCCTGTTGTTGCAATATTGGTGGTGCCATTATGTGATTAAAATTGATCGCGTGTGCAACTGCTGATCTGTTGGTAACTTCTGCTACCATCAATGATGAACTGCATTTCTAATGTCGGACTGTTTGTGTTAGCACTTCGGATGGCTACCGTATGCTTTTAATGCGCGTGTATGCTAGGACAGCAGTCTGTCCACAAGTGACTTTGATAATCATTCCGTATGTTTTTCGTTGGCACAGGAGCGGAGCAAGTATGAAGTTACCCGTTTGCTATGAAGCTGAAACTAAGATTACCAGATTACCAGTGTCGTAAAAGGCTAAAGGTGTTGGATTGTATTCCATACATAATATCAAGATGATTCAACAGGATATAACGGAATGGGGAACCAGACTGTAAGCTTCTTTGACAAACAACGGCACCACAGGGTGAAAATACGACGTCGGTGTTCTGTTTTGAATTTTGAATAACGGACCAACATCACAGCACACGGGTGTAACCAATAAGTGCTCCGTTCTTCTTCAAGCTCAAATCTGAGTCCGAAGAAGCTCAGCGCAGTGCACAAGCTCTGTAGCACCTGCGAGGATCCTAAAATACTTTGGGTAGATTTTAAACTTCATATTTTGCCCGGACAGCGCCGTTAGGCTACCCTTTTCGATTCCCAACTGCCAACAATGCACACGGGCGTCCGATCTCACTACCCAGAGACCAGGGGGAATTACTAGAAAGTCCAAGTCCACGTGAAAAAAATTCCAGCCCTTACCGGGGATTGAACCCGGAACCTCTAGCGTTCTCTGGATGTTTTCTAGCAAGCTTGTTTCCGGCACGTGGTGAGCCATGATTCGATTCCAAAGACTTCCCCATGTGTGTTCCAGGGCCCCGTTGTGGGGAAAACAAGAATTAACCCACTACCTGCCCAAAAGCATGTCGTAAGAGTCGTCTAACTGGAAGCGTCAATTGAAGTAGGAGTACATTTTCCTGAGAGGCAAGAAACCAACAGTCTGCATGTAAATGTGTCAGATCTGTGAAAGTGGCATGCACGCAGCACTCAGGTTCTGGAACAGGACTGGAGTCCAAACATGGATGAAGAACCAGAACTTTCCGCCGTTATTACATTAGGTGAAGGCGAAGAAGAAGAAGATGGCAAAGACTGTACTTCAAGGAACATTGGGCGTAGTCGAAAAAAGGAGGGCAAAGAAGAAACTGGAATAAACACATCAAGAAATGGGCAGGACTAAGTTATCATATTCACCAAGCGGAAGACGGAGAAAGATGGCGGGTTTTGTGTAATAGTTCTTCCATCAATACACTCCCACGACCATGTCGGGTCAAGGGTTATGTTAGGTACATTTTCTCCGGCTAGTGTAGGAGTACTGGGAAATGAACAGACAGACAAATTGGCTGGCTCTGCACGATGCGAGGTGAATTTTTGTATGAGAGGCTGAACATGGTCACGACCATTTGTAAGCCAGCCAACAGTGCAGAGACACGGATCGATCGTTATGGTTCGGAGACAATGGTACAACTGGGAGCCACCAGGCGATCTGATCGACACTCTATACACAGAGGAAAGGCCTGCTGAAGATAAGGACGAAGCATTTATGGGAATGTCCCAAGTGATAAGATGCTAGTTTGTTAGTTCAACACTGCTAAACAGGATTATTACAATAATAATTATGACGATAATGACGATGATGTATCGAGCAGGCAAGCGTAACCAGTCGGGAAAATATATTTATGCTTTTAACATGAAACAAACTCTAACCCTTCTCTTCACACAGGGAAACCGCTGTGGTGTAGCGGGTAGACACTTGCATGAGGATTCGAATGTCGTGGATTCAGATCATGATGGAGCAGTGTTTTTTTCCCACCTCCAGAAAAAACCCTAGCTTTTAAGTCGATCCATTTTTTAAATGGATACAATGTAAAGTCCTGAGAAGTAAAGACAGCTGGTGGGATGTTAACTTCATCACTCAACTAGTACCGACTGGTTTATAGAATATAGGTCTAGCCCTATATGCCCAACACGCTTGCAGGCACGGAAAAGGGGGTCATTATCTCCGCATGCAAGCTCACACAACACACCCCAGAAAGGGTGATGTTTACCAAACAACTACATCGATCCAGACTCGAAACTGAAAGTCCAAACTTCAAAAATTGTACCAACAAGGCAAACGGACTGCCACCTTGGTCACGTGACCCCGGCGTCTAAGACCGGCCCAATCTGCTATAAGTAGATTTGCTCATCATGCCAGCATCCGGCCTGCCGATTCTATCCAACCGGTTTTCCGGCAGCGCGTATGCCGGATGACTCTGTGCACGTGCCTCAAATGGACATTTCAGGTCCTCTGTTGGCACGCGCGTTGTGTGAGTAGATTGGTCATGTGACCCGCCCATCCTATTTTCAGGGCGACGACGGACGTGACAGAGAGAGAAGAGAAGAGGACAAGAAATCGTGAGTGTCCTCCCGGTAACAAGCGACTGACATGCGGAAGGATTCATCTGCAGAAAGAAAAAAAGGGAGGGAGAAAATAAAAGAGGTAAAGAAGTAGAATGGGAGAAAGAGAGAATATGGCTAATTGTATCCTTTGTTGGTTTAGGAGATGGATTAATAAAGACAAACAGTTGGGGTGGGTAGAGAGGGGGTGGGTAGAGAGGGGGTGGGGAGAGAGGGGGTGTGGAGAGAGGGGGTGGGGAGAGAGGGGCTGGGGAGAGAGGGGGTGGGGAGAGAGGGGGAGGGGGTGGGGAGAGAGGGGGTGGGGAGAGAGGGGGTCAGTACACATGAACAGACGCACAAGTAGGCAAGCATACTTGCAATGGGGTTAGAAAGTGTGGTTGTATGTATGTATATATGTATGTATGTATGTATGCGTGTAAGTGTCTGTGTGTGCATGTATGTATGTATGAATGTGTGTATATATGTATGTATGTATGTATGTATGTGTATGTGTGTATGTATATATGTGTGTATATATATATATGTGTATGTATGTGTGTATGTATGTATGTGTATGTATGTGTGTGTATGTGTGTGTATGTGTGTGTGTGTATGTATGTATGTATGTATGTGTGTATGTATGTGTATATGTATGTATGTGTGTATGTATTTATGTGTGTATATATGGAAGGGAAAAGTTGGCTATAAATGAGTAGGTGGAAGGGGTTGTCACTGACACTTACAGAAAGACACAAAGATGTAAGGGATAGACAGACAGATTTCCAGACAGAAACTGACAATTAGAGAGACTGACTTTTAAACTGGTAGACAGACATTTAGAAAAATTAGACAGAAAGATAATACAGAGACATAAGCACTTTCAGACTGCCAGTAAGACTGACAGAAAATAGAGACAGAAAGATGGACAGACATGTTGACTTTAAGACTGGCAGACAGAGATGTGTGGATCCACCTAACCAGTCAGCTTCTCTTATTTAGACTGCTACCTCTGTGGCGACTAGTCATCTTGTTGGCAGTCTAAAAAATGTTAAAGCTTGCACACACGAAATAAACAGTGCTGTAGCCAGTTGTCAGAAGTGACAACACCACCGGTCCTACGCAAGAATCGCAGCTTACTGTTGGCGCAGAGAGTTAATCACGGAAGCCGGCTTTGCTGCAAAATTATACGCCATTTTGAGCGTAACCGTCAATCGCCATTTTTATGCAGCTAACAACACGCCGCGGGCACGACACCCACACACAAAACGTGCACATGTATGTTTATCGGTTAGGCCAACTGTCTAATTATATGTGTCTTGTAAATGTCTGCATTCTTCCTGTCTTCCTTAAATTTACACGTGCTTGTAAGCTAACAATAATGTCTCACACATCTTCGCTGTGTATCACCTCCCCTCTTGTCTTATTCAAACTGTTATAACTGAATCATCTCTATCTCCCCAGCTCACTCTCTATATGTCTTTCTCTATATATCTCTTTCTCCGCACCTCTCTCTATCCACACTGTGTGTGTTTTACTTGATATTAAAAGTAGCAAATTGTTATATAAATATAAGTATGCTTTATTGAATAAATAAAATTGCAGTCGGAAAGGTGAATGTTTGAGAGGCCAAATTCTAGGCCAGCCCAATTTATAACCCTTTGAAAATAACGTTCGTTTGTCCTCTTTTCTCTATCTCTCTCTCTCTCTCTCTCTCTCTCTCTCTCTCTCTCTCTCTCTCTCTCTATCTATCTATCTCTCTCTCTCTCTTCTCCCTCTTCCTTTTCTCCCTCTCTTGCGTCAGTGGGGACTGCGTGGTCTCGAGGCATGGTGTCCGCCTTCAGTGCTAGATGTTCCAGGTTCAATCCCCGGTAAGGGCTAGGATATTTTTTCTAGTAATTCGACTGGTCTCTAGGTAGTGGGATTGGACGCCCGTGTGCATTGTTGCGCACGGTTAAAAAAAATCCCTTGGCAGTTGGAAATCGAAAAAAGTAGCCCAACAGCGCTGCCTGGGCTAAATTTGGAGTTAAAAATCTACCCGAAGTATTTCAGGATCATCGCCGGTGTTACAGAGTATGTGCACTGTGTTGAGCTTCTTCGGACTCGGACTTGAGTTAGAAGAAGAACGAAGCACTTATGGGTTACTACCCGTGTGCCATGATGTTGATATGTTGTTCAAAAACCTCAAAAAAACTATTTTGCGTCAACTCCGGCGTCACTTCTTTCCTCCATCGTTATATCTACCTCACTTCTTTTCTAACAAATCACACACAGACACACAAGCGCACGAACCTAACCCTCTTTACCAACTTCCAATGCGCGGTCTTTCAATTTTTGTCATTAGCAATCTTTCAATTATGATTTGTAAAAGTTCCCATTAGGAAAGAATAATACGGCCAACTAAATCCGATTGCTGTTTACTTTTGAAATCAATTGAGCCTCCACTAATACTCTTAGGTTGAAGATTGGTTGTGCTTCCGTCATCGTCCAACTCTACGGGGAAGATTTCTCTTTTCGTTTCCTACGAACGGTGGAGGATTTTAATCCTCCCAGCGAGAAACAGCGCCCTCTGGCGGGCAGAATATGGCCGTCTACCGTAAACCTTCTATTTCTTAGAATTCCAGAAATTGATAAAACTATTTTACAGAAATATTTCATCAAATTTAACGTAAAATAAATTTTTTTGGTTACGAACTACACAAATATAAATGCGTACATTTATTTTTTTGAATTTAGAAGCCCGTTTTGTCTGTGTAGACGGAATTAGGTTGTTCATACTAACAGATAAGGTCCGGTTTTGTCCCCGTTTTACTTAGATTAAAATGTCTCTTTCAATTGCTAATGGGCAGGGATAATGGAAGAGCAGAAATGAATCATAGAGAATTCAATAAGCTTAGAAAGTGCCGCTTTATCACGGGAGAAAAAGGACAGAAAGAAATCTGGAATCGTGGGCTTTCTATAGATAAGAAATTCATCAATACAATTCTGCCGTGCCCTCTGCCTAATTATCACTCATGTCCGAACCATTTTTCGCCTTGTCTGGATGATAAATTGTTAAAAGAAATCTGCGAGAACTTTCCCTCGTGTTCTTTGTTCTTTTTATTATTTTTATTTTTAATGCAGGTTTTTTCTATCTCTCCCTCACTCTCTCAGGCTATCTCTCTCTATGTATATTTAAACACACAAACGGACAGACAGACAAACAGACAGACAGATCATCAAAGAACCAACCTCTGACTTTTTTGACAGTAGGAATTCGCTCGGCACTTTTACAGTTGTTTGTCATTACTCTGTGAAAGGTCGGCTTTCAATACCATTGTTATAACCAACGCAAGGCGGTCTGCTGCCAAATTAACACCAGCTGGGGTGGAACCCTGCACGATGGAATTACAATGCGCATTCACATTGCCTAAGACACTGGCGCTGATCTATGTGTGTGTCTGTGTGTGTGTGTGTATATATATATATATATATATATATATATATATATATATAAACACAATTCCTCTCCGAATTCCTTTTAATACCACTTAAGACATTTCTTTAAGTCTGTCGCATTTTCCCCATTCCGTCTTCCATTTTATACAAATTAAATTCAAAGAACGAATTCTCCAAAGATTTTGTTTTTCTAAGTAGTTGAAATTTTTAGCGAAATCTCGTACGTCTGCAGACGACAATTTGTGTTGAGCGCGCTTTTATCCAACAGAAGCATCCAACATACAAACAGACAATGTATATGGAGGATAAATATTCCATTGGAAAAATGGAATTTCAATAAAGGAATGTAGGCGGGAATATAATTGTGATATTTCTTATGATATTGCTGCGAAAGCGTTTTTATGTATGTCTAGACTCTGAATATGATGTTTTTAGATTTTCAGGTTAGGTCCATTCTCTCTTTTCCAGACATCGCGAGAATTTTCGAGGAAAGAGGGGGTGTGGAGGAACGGGGGGGGGGGGGTCTTGTGTGGTGTTTATTTTGAAGAGTGGAACTGATTTGCGTCGGTAATTATTGCTGTATTGATTACTGATTAACTAAGGCATCGTGGGGGTGCTAAGGACATTTCTGTAAGTGCTCACTCTCCTTGGAAGTGTATATACGTCAGCATCACAGTTGCATCTATAAAAGAAGAGGTACGTGGGCTTATTACGTTTGTGGGGAGTCACGACTAGCCGCTTCTATCTAGGACAGCGGTTACCAACCTTTGGGTCACGACCTCTTTGGGGGGTCGAAACGACCCTTTTACATGGGTCGCCTAAGATCATCATCGGAAAACTCATATTCGCTGAAGTTATGAAGAAGCAACGAAAATCATTTATGACTGGGGGTCACTACAACATGAGGAACTGTACTAAAGGGTCCCGGCATTGGAAAGGTTGGGTAGCACTGGTCTCGGGGCTCTAAGAAAGCAAAGACATGTCAAAAGAATCTATAGTTATAAAACAAGTTAATTATATATCCATCATAAGACTTTTGCGAACTAACCCAAGCAAAGACTGAATAAAAAATGTTGAAAGTTTAATTAAAAATCGACATCACAGCAATTGGGATACTCTCATAAGAGCATAGTCCAGATCTTCAGCAGCAAATAAAGAGTTCCAGTTCCGATGTTGCCAGTAACCGTCTGATTGTATATCCGTCTCATCCTTCCCCTGAGTGTTGAGCGTCGGCCGGATCCCCTGGTGAATCCTCGCAGCGCCATTCTACTCAGACCGTAATGATGTATCTGCGCCTCCGCACTGTTCACTCGCTCTGAAAGAGCCCTCACAACAGCTAACTTGTCATATATCAATTCACCACTAAGTGGTGCAGAGCCAGCCAGTCTAACTGTCTGCTCATTTCCCAAAACACCGGCGTGGACTTGAGAAAATATCCTAAGGATGGTAACTACCCGGGACCTCTGAAGTAATGCTTGCCACTCTGCACGAAGCTTGCCTTTTTTAGTCTTTCTCAACATGCTCTGTAGACTGAATAAAAAAAAGCGAAAGGAACTATTTCTTCAAGGCTAACAAACTGGCCTCGCAGGATCGTCTTACATTCAGCTCGTGCACACAATTACCCTTCGCACATAAAGTGTATTGCTATTTTTCCAAGTCCTTGCGTAAGTCACTTTCATCCGGACAGAAGTGGTATCTCCCAGCTGCCCAAGCAAAAGGTTTACAAAGCTGTATGTAAATCTTCCAGTACTGCTCTACGCTTGTGGAACGTGGACTGTGTATCAGCGTCATGCTAAAAAAGTTGAATCAGTTTCATATAAACTGTCTCAGAAAGCTGCTCAAAATCAAATGACAAGATAAGATCCTAAATACTTTGGTTCTTGACAGGGCAAACCTGCCTAGCATCCACACGAAACTGAAGAACTGTCAGCTGCGTTGGGCTGGTCGCCTCACCCGCATGCCAGACTTTCGCCACCCGAAGAGAATATTTTATGGCGAGCTCCAGCAAGGGAAGAGGTCCCGGGGAGGACAGAAAAAGTGCTATAAGGACACTCTTAAGACTGCTCTCAATTCTTCTGGCATCAACACAGCGACGTGGGAGACTCCTGCACAAGACTGTTCTGGATGGCGTACTTACCTCAGACATGGTACATCGGCCTGCCAGGCAGCGGAGGTTGAACAGGCAGAGAAACAGAGGCAGACCAGAAAGAATCGTACGGCTAATCCCACACTTACTGCGGCTTCCATCTGTTGTCTGCACTGCTCAAGAACTTTCCGGGCTCATATTGGACTAATCAGCTACCTTCGAACTCATAATCCGTCATCATTACTACTTTCGATGAAAGTGGTCTTTATCTCTCGTGATGGACGAACAACCTAGTGTTATTTATGAAGCATGTGATGTTCATATGGCAAAATTAAAAACTATCCATAAAGTAAAAGGATCCTTCTCCATGACTTCGGAGGTAGAACGGGCATATAGGGCTAGACCTATATTTTGTAGACCAGTCGGCACTCTGTCGGTTATGTGGTTATTATCAATCCGGCCGCCTTTACTTCCTAGGACTTTCACTAGTGCCCATTTCAGGCTGGGGCGACCTGGCAGCCAGAGATATTTAATATAACAAATAAAAGTGTCTGGCTCAGTCATGATCTGAACTCATGACTTTCCGATCTTCAGACGAGTCTAACCACTACACCATGGTGTCTCCTACATTAATTTACGCACGGATGTTAAATACATTCATTAAAATATGAGTCAGAAGAGACGAACGTGCGTAAACATAGAAACCCGCCTCTGAAGGGGGAGGGGAGGGGAGCAGAGACATAATAGCAGACAGCAGCATACGGAAGAACAAGAACAGCAGAGGAAGGAGAGAAAGCTGAAAACGACGACGGGCCAGAAGAAGGTCCTGGAAGAGGAGGAGAAGGTTGTGGAAGAGGAGTAGGGGGTTGTGGAAGAAGAGGAGGAGGTTGGGGAAGAGGAGGAGGTTCTGGAAGAAGAGGAGGTTCTGGAAGAAGAGGAGGTTCTGGAAGATGAGGAGGTTCTGGAAGATGAGGAGGTTCTGGAAGATGAAAAGATTCTGGAAGATGAGGAGGTTCTGGAAGATGAGGAGGTTCTGGAAGATGAGGAGGTTCTGGAAGATGAGGAGGTTCTGGAGGAGGAAGAGGTTCTGGAAGAGGTTCTGGAAAAGGAAGAGGTTCCGGAACAGGTTCTGGAAGAGGAGGAGGTTCTGGAAGATGAGGAGGTTCTGGAAGATGAGGAGGTTCTGGAAGATGAGGAGGTTCTGGAGGAGGAAGAGGTTCTGGAAGAGGTTCTGGAAAAGGAAGAGGTTCCGGAACAGGTTCTGGAAGAGGAGGAGGTTCTGGAAGAGGAAGAGGTTCTGGAAAAGGAAGAGGTTCCGGAAGAGGTTCTGGAAGAGGAGGAGGTTCTGGAAGAGGAAGAGGTTCTGGAAAAGGAAGAGGTTCTGGAAGAGGTTCTGGAAGAGGAGGAGGTTCTGGAAAAGGAGGAGGTTCTGGAAGAGGAAGAGGTTCTGGAAAAGGAAGAGGTTCTGGAAGAGGTTCTGGAAGAGGAGGAGGTTCTGGAAGAAGAGAAGGTTCTGGACGAAGAGGAACAATTCTTTCCATTTTTTTTACGGGCTTGTACAAAAGGATTTGCGTAAAATGAGTACGAGAACTATTGTAAAACTAGTACGAAAACCACTGTAAAAATATTATAAAAACCGCTACAAGACTACTATAAAAGCCGCTGTAAAACTAATACGAGAACCACTGTAAAACTAATACGAGAACCACTGTAAAACTAATACGAGAACCACTGTAAAACTAATACGAGAACCGCTGTAAAACTAATACGAGAACCGCTGTAAAACTAATATAAAAACGACAAAATATGAAATCCGCTGTAAAACCAGTAGGACAGTGTTTCCTAAACTTGTATTATTCGCGGCGCCTTTCTTCAACTTAAAGTTTTCCACGGCGCCCTAAACTAAGTAAAAGTATGACTATTCGTATGTAAGAGATCAAAATAAATAAAACTCGTGCATCTTCGAATATTTCGCGGCGCCCCTGTGAAGAAGTCGAGGCTCCCCCGGAGCGAACAGTTTTGGAATCACTGCAGTAGAAGAACCGCTGTAAAACTAGTAGAAACACTTTAAAAACCAGTATGAGAACTGCCGTAAAACCAGTAGGAGAACCGCAGTAAAACCAGTAGGAGAACCGCCGTAAAACCAGTAGGAGAACTGCTGTAAACCAGTAGGAGAACCGCTGTAAAACCAGTAGGAGAACCGCAGTAAAACCAGTAGGAGAACTGCCAATAGGAGAAATGACGTTGAAATATGAAATTTCCCTGCGTGTGAACTCAAGAGCATCCAACTGTGTCAAAATGTGTGTGCCTTACACATTATTACGCCACATTAAACACCACATTGCTCTCTCTCCCTCCCCCTTTCTCTCTCTCTCCTTCTCTCTCTCTTTCTCCCCTCTCCCCCCCCCCCTCTCTCTCTCCGTCCCTTCCTCCCCTATCCATGAACAGCCGCTGGCAAGACGATTGATGTAGATCGATGAGAAATTAAGACGACGGGTGCGACCTTAGAACATTCGATTGTAGCTTAATTACCAGATACGTCGCCAGTTTTATAGCCTAATTAACGGATACGCCAATCTCTTATATTGTCATTATCTCCAGCTGATACTATTTGACTGCCGATGTGTTTTATTCTCATTGAAGGCCAAACAGGCATCATTTCTCATGTATGCTAATGTGCAGCTTCGTCTTTAGAAGAAGAACCGTTCTTTTGTTGTCTTCTCGACAAGAAACAGAAGCACGTTCATGGATGCTTTATCATTTGTTAGAAATGGTTCATTATAACGGCCAGCATCGCGATTATCTGTTGGCTCCTCACCTGGCGTGGGAGATCACAAGAATTCACAGCTTACATTCTTTAAATGGTATATCTTGTGCCAGTATGTTTGTTATGATGGATGACTATTTATTATTACTATTTTTAGGAGCGGTAGCGGTGGTAGTAGTAGCAGCAGTAGTAGCAGCAGCAGTAGTTTTAGTAGTAGTAGTAGCAGTAGCAGCAGCATTAGTAGTAGTTTGTTTTTATCATCATGGTCGTCAAATCTAGTATGAGCTCAATGACAATTTGGATTTTAAAATTAAAAAAGAATGGAGCCACCACCATCCGACAAGCATGTCGTAAGAGATGACTAATTAGATTTTCTGAAATCAGATATGTTGGGTCAAAATGTGTGAATATCGCGACTCTGCTTTAAACCACACCACAGTGGGCCAACTACCATTCAGTGGTGAACTCAGAATAACAATTCTCATCATCACCACCACCATTATTATTCGTGTTATTATCATATTATTATTATTAATGTTATTATTATTATTATTATTATTATTATTATCGTATTATTAGTGTTATTATTATTATTATTATAATTATTATTATTATTATTATTATTATTATTATTATCATATTATTATTATTATCATTATTATTATTATTAATATTATTATTATTATTATTATTATTATTATTATTATTATTATTATTATTATTATTATTATTATTATCGTATTATTATTGTTGTTATTATTAATATTATTATTATTATCATATTATTATTATTATTATTAATTATTATTATTATTACAGGTAATATTAAAAGTACTAAATGACCCTTTATCGTGTCTTTAGGTTACTGGGCATATAGGGCCAAATCTGTATTTAACAGAACAAAGGATACTATGTGGGTGATGTGGTCAACATGCGCAGATCCTGAAATAATGTGGGTAGATTTTGAACTCGAAATTGTGCCCGCGCAGCGCCGTTAGGCTATTCTTTTTGATTTCCAACTGTCAAGGGATTTTTTACTTGCACACAGGCGTCCGATCTCACTACCCAGATACCAGGGAGAATTACTAGAAGTTCAAGTCCACGTGAAAAAAATCCGAGCCCTTACCGGGAATTGAACCCGGTACCTCTAGCACTCGAGGCGGACACCATGCCTCGAGACCACTCAGTCCCCTACACTTCAATGAGGAAAAAAGTGTTAAAGTATGTATTTTAGAAAGAGAAAAAAATGACGATTCGTGATCGGGCAGTGGCAGACGAGTACGAAGATGGGCACACGGCCTTTTGGATAGAAATGCTTCCTTAAAGAGATAATCTAGATGAGAAATAAGAAACTTTGGAGCTCGCTGGTCGCAGAAAAATAGGTAAGGTAAGAGTGAAAAACAAATTTCACAAAGGAATGTTGCCAACAACTTTTTGGTGTCCTACTACTAAACATTGACTCCCACACAATTATTTTACACATGAATAGACACTCTAGATGCAGAGTAGGTAATCTAGATGTCTGATTTGACATTCTGGAGCAATCTGGGGGCAAAAATGTCTAAAATTGAAATTTTTTCACAATCCTGTCATGTTGTGCAATTGTCTGACAATTTTTAAAAATTAAACATTTAGTCTCAGTCTATCATTTTACGCTTAAGATACATTTCTGTAACCTCTGGTGCATGTCAATGGTTGAAATAAATTATGTCCGTATTCCAGAGTTGTGGAAATCAAGATGTACGATAGACATGGCCAATAAGACAAATTTTTTCTTGGGGGTGGGGGGAGGGAGATGCCCAGTTGACCAAGTTCTTAGTGCACCTTTTTCTATAGCGAGGCACACACGCCATCTGGGAGTGACAGGTTTGATTCACGGCACAGGTCACTATAGCTTTGGATTTTTATGTTGTCTAGTGTGCTTTTCTATCTTTCTACTTTCGTCTATGAGTGCCTATCAATACATTCTCTGTTACTGTATTAATATAATTATATTTACTGCCCTCATGGGTCCTTCCTCTGTTTATTTATGGGTAGGAAAGTGTACGAGCCAGCAGATCCGACAAAAGGGCGATTTTTTTCTCATTTTTTTAAGGCAGGACGAAATGAGAGCGACGTTCTGCAAAGGACGTGCTACGCGATGATAATAGGGCATCGGGCAAATGTTGCTAGAATCTTATGTTCTTTATTATTATCCTACCCCAGATAACGTCACATGACGGTTCAACATATTAGAGGGTGGTAAGACTGGGTTTCCCGGCTTTCTGATGCTTTTAACGACCACAAAACGTCTAGAACTGGCCCTAACCCCAACCCACCTACGTCTGACGAGAGAGTGCAGCCTAGGTCCCACGACTGCATGTACCCTAGGTCCCTTGGTGATGTTGATGATGAGTTTGATGTTGATGATGATGGTGATGTCGATGTTGATGATAATGGTAATGTTAATGATGATGGTGATGTCGACGTTGATGATGATGGTAATGTTGATGATTATGGTTATGACGATAGTGATTTTAATGATGATGTTGATGATGATGATAGTGATGTTGATGATGATATTCATGATTGTGGTGTTGTTGATGATGATGATGATAATAGTCATGTTGATGATGATGTTAATGTTGATGGTGATGATAGTAGTGTTATTGATGATGTTGATGTTTATAATGATGTTGATGATAGTGATGTTGATGATGATGGTGATGTTGATGATGATGTTGAAATTAATGATGCTGATGATGACGTTGATGATGATGTTGATGATGATGGTGATGTTGATGATGATGTTGATGATGACGGTGGTGGTGATGTAGATGATGATGGTGATGTAGATAATGATGATGATGTTGATGATGATGGTGATGTAGATAATGATGATGATATAGATGATGATGGTGATGTAGATGATGATGGTGATGTAGATGATGATGGTGATGATGATGGTGAAATTGATGATGATGGTGATGCTGATGATGATGATGTTGATGATGATGGGGATGACGATGGTGGTGATGTAGATGATGATGGTGATGTAGATAATGATGATGATGTTGATGATGATGGTGATGTAGATAATGATGATGATATAGATGATGATGGTGATGTAGATGATGATGGTGATGTAGATGATGATGGTGATGATGATGGTGAAATTGATGATGGTGGTGATGCTGATGATGATGTTGATGATGATGTTGATGATGATGGTGATGATGATGGTGATGACGATGGTAATGATGATGGTGATGAAGATAATGATTATAATGTTGATGATGATAGTGATGTAGACAAGGAGTGCTAAGTGCTGACGATGACAACGTAAAAATTATTTTAGTAATAATGACCCCAAAAAAGGGAACGATAATAATGAAGATGACTGGCAAATATGCATAAGAAATTTTAGGTTTTCTTTGCTCCTAAAAACATTAAACAGGTACTTTTCGCTTCACCGAATTCAGTCCATCGGTATTCATTTGAGCTTTTATTAATTACTTAATTAATTAATTAATCAAATTTACGATCAGAAATACAATAGCCCATAAAACTAACATTGAAAAGCTATGTTTGCTAAACAATGCATACCTCAAAAGTATTCTTTTGTCATTTTTGAATGAGCGACAAAAACAAACAATTATTATCAGTAATTCTCCAAAACATGGTTACAGTAATTGTATTCCCATCGGTTAGTCTTTCTCCCACAAAGTTCACAATTCCAGATTCCTTGATTGCTTTTGACTTGGCAGATTAAAAACTAAACGCGTCTCCGAGTAAACTATTAAACCAAATTTGGAAAGTCAACGTTTTACGAGATTACATCAAATGTTTAACACTTGTAGGAAGAGTATTCTAAATATTATAATCTGTAATCAAATTAAGAAAAGTTAAATATGAGCGGGGTTAAATGCATAACTAAACACCAACTAGTTATTTCGTTTCATTGCAGGTTGCATTTTTGTTTTTAACACACTGGAATGTTTATAGGGAAAATTAATACAAATTAACGTTTGTAAATTAACTTATTCTGAATTTTATCAGAGCAAGAAATTCAAACAAATTTAACTAACGTTTTTTTTTTTCTAAGCGTTCTCCTGTTTTCTATTCTCCCCAATCCCACACTAGATTAGGCTAACAAATTGTGTGTAAATTGTAAAATGTCGTAAATTAATTTTCATGTAATTTTTTTTCCTACCTAGTGAAAATTTTAGAAATTCGGCCTAATTGATGTAAACAAATTTACAATGTTGCTCATATAGACGTCTTCCGGATAGAGAGTTGCGGATCGATCCCTAACGAGACGGAAGTTTTTTTTTATCTCTATAATTTTCAAAGTCGACCCCAGCTAAAGTTGGCCATAGAAATATGTAAGAATAAATTCCACAGGGGAGCATGTACAGCAGGAGTCTACCAATCGTCAGTAGAAGTAACCTCTCGTCGACAAATGTTTCGGCCCACGAGCTCCTAGACATTTTCAGAGAGTGGGCCCACCTGAGTTCATGAAGCTCAGGGTTGGTTTGCCCTGCTGCACGTATTACCGGATGTTATCGGACAGGGACACCACGAATTGGTGACTTTGCAAAAGGTACTGTGAGATAAGAAGTCGTTGCGGTAGTATAATTAGAGCACTCAGCTTACCTGGACGACCAAGTGGCAAGCTTACGTTTGGTGTACCGGACACATGTTGGACTTTGTTGGCAGAAAATATATATTCTGAGGAGTAAAGGCGGTCAGTGTAATGACCACATCATCATCAACATGTGCCTTGCCAACTAGCATAGGCGGTGATGCATCTCCACAGATCACGATCCCTGGTTGCCTGGAACAGCTCTCTTGATGATATCCTTCTATGCCATCGTTTCAGCCCATCCAGCATCATCTCTCTTGGTCTGCCTCTACCCCACTCATACCACATTAGTCTATTTTGAGCCTTCCGCAGTGCCGACTGAGAATCAGACACAATGCCATTTAGTCGTTAGTCATTAGTCAAAGTTCCGACAGCACTGCAGACTGGTCTCGCCTCAACTGCTCTTTGTCTGTGCTAGTCGAAATCAATCTGACTATGGTGAACCGCCTCGAGTGCTGGAGGTCCCGAATTCAAATCCCGGTGAAAGCTTTGATTTTTTTCACCTGAACTTCTAGTAATTTCCCCTGGTCTCTGGGTAGTAAGACCGGATGCCTGTGTGTATTGTTGCGCACGTAGAAAATACATTGCCAGTCGGAAATCGAAAAAAAGTAGTCTAACGGCGCTGCCAAATTTGAAGTTAGAAATCTACCCAAAGCATTTCAGGATCCTCGCCGGTGCTACAGAGTTTGTGCACTACGCTGAGATTCTTCGGACTCTAACTTGAGTCAGAAGTAGAACAAAGCACTTATGGGTTACTAGCCTTCTGTCATGATGTTGATCCGTTGTCTAAACCGTTGAAACCTAAACCACAATCGCGCATTATGTTCTTAAACCTTTTACGTTTGGTCAGAACATACTAAATATATCTGGCATCTCTAGTGTATTGCCTCTGAAAGAAATTAAGACACGCATGTTTATTGTGTTTTATGTATTCTTGAAGCATCTGCCCAGATAAGCTAGAGAGACTTAAACGAGTTAAATGCACCTCGGATCTGGGAAAAAACCTACCCTCAATAGCGTCTGGAATGAATTTTTTGTTATTTGAAGCCCCACTCTGGCTTTTTCCAGGGGCCGCAATATAGGCAGGCCATGAATATGGCCAATTGTCTGAACGCGGTTTCTGGGGCCTCTCCACGGTGATCCTCATCCGCATGGTGGCACTTTGTGTCATCGGGTGTTTATCGCTTGTGTCATGTCCTGGTGGGGTAGAAAGTCAGTCAGTCAGTCAACTGTACAACATTACTGTGGGTTCTTTATTAATATCCCCCCTCCATGACGTCACAGGACAGTCCAACATTTTAGAGGGTGGCAGGACTGGGTTTCCTGGCTTTCTGATGCTTATAACGACCCCAAAACATCTTGAACTGGCCCTACACCCAAACCCACCTACGTCATACGAGAGAATGCAGCCTAGGTCCCACATGAAAACGCACTTTGTTTGATTTTTATACTGTCCGAAATATTTCTTACGTCGTTTGGAGAAGAATGTTGTGAATTTATCATTGACTTTTAGTATAAGCAGCATATGGTATGGCAGCTGATTTGATAAAATGAAGAACATCTTATGCAATATATCTCTGTCACTGAAGGTTAGAAAAAGAATTCTTGCTTGCTACATACATCCAATTTTAACATATGGCTGTGAGTCCTGGACAATCGGTAGGCAGGCCAAACAATTTCTTGAGGTCTCAGAGATGTGGTTTTACAGAAAAATGCTTAGAATACCTCGGACAGCCAAAAAGAGCAACCAAGAGGTTTTGAAAGAGGCGGGAGCCCGAAGACAGGTCATCACAGACGACATCAGAAGGAGACAGTCATCATTTTTCGGCACTGTTTTGAGAAGAGAGAAAATGGAACTTGTGACCACTGGAAAGATCTGTGGAAGGAGGGATAGAGAAAGACAACGAAAAAAGGATTCTTTACAGTCTTGTTGCAGGGCACGGGGGTGTGTCAGCACACGAACTGACACATTCTGCAGGAGATCGCGGATTGTGGAGAGGCATGATCGCCCACGCCAGTCGACAAGGCACCTGATCATGATGATGGCATCTGGAGTGGTGTGGCGACTAGACGCTTGCCTGCCAATTGGCTTGACTTTCTTTGTAATTAACACTGACTGAGTTCGACACAGCCTATAAAGGGTTAACGTGTGAAGTCGGGGAATTTCTGCCGCGAAGGCGAGGAACCAACAGTTTGCATATAAACATGTCAAACGGATGTTCGCACAGAAATGAAACCCTGGAAGAGGGCCAAAGTTTATAACTTTACCATGGTCCGTCACAGTCGTGAAAATAGCGTCTCTGCTTGAATTATAATTGTGTCAAAAAAAAAAACTAGACTAGCGTCTTTCCAGGCGATTGTGTTATATTACGCTATGAGCAGGCATGGGACACACAGCCCGTGGCGATGGCGAGTGGGACTAGCAAGACCCGAACGCGTTAAGAAAAGTCTTCCACGATTATAGCATAGGATTTCATGGCCATTGTTGTTAATATTTGTGTTTAGTGTTTTTCTTCTCAGACGCTCAGCTCTCATCCTTTCGCAATAATTTCTTCCTTCATTCCCGTCCTAATGTGCCCCTCTACACAACACGGCCCATGGCATTTTGTTCCAGCGAGTCTGCCTCAACATCTGTATCATTCATGTTCCGCTTGCATTAAATTCAATTTATTATAATCGCTGTTTGGGTTCCGGGGCCCCATTGTTGGAGATGGATAGATCATTACGGTCTAAGGAGAACGGCGCTGCGAGGAGTTACCAGGGGATATGGCCGACGCTCAACACTCAGGGGAAGGGTGAGACGGATATACAATCAGACGGTTACTGGTGCCATCGGAATTGGAACTCTTCGTTTGCTGCTGAAGATGGGGACTGAGCACTTATTGGAGTGTCCTGAGTATTGTGATGTCGTTTCTTTATTCAACATTTAACACTGAAGGTTGTTGGAGATGGGGGAGTGGGTGTGGAGGAACAGATCTACTGCCAACTGTAACCAGAGAATTGTAACAGTCATCTAGTTAGGGAAAATTCCTTCGAAGTTAAAGTGCGTCAGGCTGAAAGGCATGGAATCAACAGCCGGCAAACAAATAAACTAGATCTGTAAAACTGATGTGCACGTCACAACACTCCAGTACTGGAACTATTTTTTTTAAAGTCCAGAAATGTACAAACAACCAGAACTATCTGCCGGAGTTTACAGCCGGTAAACGCTATGAAAGAAAAGATTGCCACTTCATGTTATTTGTAATCACCGTCTTCTCTTCGATGAGTATTGTTACAGAATCACTAATTTAAGCCGTGTTTGTCTCGTTATCCTGTTATCTGTTTATGCCCATCTCATTCTCAGTGCTGTATCTTTTCGTATTACTGTTTTGATTTTAATATTCTTTTCTGCAATTGCAACATTGTCTATTGTCATGTCATGGAAAGATAAAAAAACCGAACAAAAAGTAGACCTGAAAGCTCCACAATGTGACGAACAAAAACGTCACGTGCTGTTGAATTCTTCCTAGCCGCAACGTTCACTTGGCATTATGAAGATGACTAATTCTTACTTAGTGTGTGGTGAGATATTTTTTTCATGGCATTTCCTGAAACTTCTCCGAGAGACAATGAGCTGCTGTAGCCAATACTGTGCATGAGCTGTATGCCTTCATTCTATTTGTGCATTGATCACACTTGTACCTGCATTTGTTATAGTTAAAGTTACAAGTTAAACTCCAGAGGACAGCTTTCGTGGCACCATTTGCTATCTCATATATCTCCGTCTCTTCCCCCGATGAACAGCTAGCCCCCTACCGAGATGTTCTTTCTTCTTCTTCTTTCGGTCGCTTGGAACAAATTATCTATATTTGCAATGTTGTCTCTAGTATTAACTTCACGGTCTTTTGTAATTCACTCAGCGACCCGTAAAGTTTGAATTGCACCGATGTTTCTCTTGGCCAAAAGTGTTGCCTTGATATGTTGTATTTGGGACAGTCTTGGAGAACATGATCTGTTGTCTCAGGTGCCAGTCCACATAATTATGTGGCTGTTTCGCCGATTTTAACCTAGATCGTCGCAGAAAGCACAAACTCCGTAGCTTCAGCAACTATTCCCACAGATTATTGAAACAGCAACACCCGTGAACTCAAAATCGCAGCCGTGAAACTATCCCACGACCTTCAGAGCCCGGGGCCAACTGTTTTGCTACTTCACCACAGAGCCCCTACACCCCCCCCCCCCCTTTTTCAGCTTTCCTTTTATAGTTGTGTCTGCATTTATTATATCTTGTCTCCACAGCGTTTGATGTGACCAAAATAATTCAGCTTCCGAGACAAGATGCTGTTTATTAGCCAAACTTCCTTGATGTTCAGATCTTTTAAAGTATCAGTTTTTCTTCTCTACTGTGTCCATGATATCATGCGTATCTTTCTATTGCATTTCATATAATTACCATTATCGTTTAATAAGGTATTATCATTATCCCATATTATGAGTTAGTCTACGGGACACCCTTGGGTAAGGTGGGACACCCTTGGGCAAGGTGGAACACCCTTGGGTGATGTGAGACACCCTTGGACAAGGTGAAACATCCTTGGGCAAGGTGGAACACCCTTGGGCAAGGTGGAACACCCTTGGGCAAGCTGGAACACCCTTGGGCAAGCTAAGACACCCTTGGGCAAGCTGGAACACCCTTAGGCAAGCTGGAACACCCTTGGGCAAGGTGGAACACCCTTGGGTGAGGTGAGACACCCTTGGACAAGGTGAAACATCCTTGGGCAAGGTGGAACACCCTTGGGCAAGCTGGGACACCCTTGGGCAAGCTGGAACACCCTTTGACAAGGTAGAACACCCTTAGGTAGGGTGGGACACCCTTGGGCAAGCTGGAAGACCCTTGGGCAAGCTGGGACACCCTTGTGTAAGGTGGGACACATTTGTGTAAGGTGGGACACCCTTGGACAAGGTGGAGCACCCGTTTAACTAAAATCGGGGTTATGTGAAGCCTTGGAAGCAGGTAGAGGAAGAAGTGTGAGAGCAACCGAAATATTGTTGTTGGTTACTGTCATGCACTATGCGGCGATATACAGACGATCTCGTCCGTCGAGACAATAGCTATGGCCACCGACTAGTACAGTCACTACCCAGAAGGAAAGCAATGGCAAAACTACCTTCTGCCAAACTTGTTAAGAAATCCTAACAGCCAGGAAAGAAAACTTATGTGTGCAGGATGTGGCGGATGATTTCCAAATTGGTGTATCGAACATCTTGCTTATGATCGGAAGGTTGTTATAGGGGCAAGGTTCTGTAAAGGACATGATACTGACTGACTGACCGACTGACTGACCGACTGACTGACTCAATGACAGACTGACGGACTGACTTACTGACTGACGGACTGACTAACTGACTGACAAACTATTATTACTGCCATATTTTGTCTGCATTAATTGAAATTATGTAATGACTATAATTTTATCTGCATTAATTAAAATAGTGTCAGCATTAATTACAGTTTTGTCTTATTAATTAGTTTTCTCTGGTAATTCCGTGCAGCAGGGTACCAGCCCTGAGCTTCATGAACTCAGGTGGGCCCACCTCCGAAAGCGTCTAGGAGAAATCGTGGGCCGAAACGCTCGTTGACGAGGATAATTTCTACTGACGACTGGTAGATCCCTGCTGTACTTGCTCCCTGTGAGTTTATTCCTATATGTAAAGTACCGTTTTATCTTAATCATTTTAATTATGTCTTAATCCATCACAACCTTTTCTGTATTCATATACATTTTGTCTGTGATCGTTATACTTTTTTCCTGTGTTAACTATACTTTTGTTGTTAGTTATAATGGTTTTTTTTTTTTTTTTGTGTGTTAAAGTTACTTTTTTTTACATTACTTATAATTGTTAATTTTTTTAGGAATTTGCATTATTTATAATTGTTAAATTTACTTTGCTACCATTACTAATAACTGTATCTGCATTTGATGTAAATATGTTTGCATTAATTATAATTGTGTCTGCAAAAATTATAAAGTATGTCTGCAATAATTATAATTGTGTCTGCATTAAGTTGGTCAGTCCTCGCATTAATTTTTTATATTTGAAACTGCATTGATGATAATTTAAATGGTTCGGTTACACTGTTATTGAATTCACAGTTTTCGGGATTCACAGTAAAAACAAGGAAGTACGTGATAAATACCTCAGTATTATTAATCTATCTGTCAGTCGGTTTATCTGTTTCAATTTATATTTCTATCAGTTTATCTGTTTATTTATCTATCTATCTATCCGTTTATCTGTTTGTTTAATTACCTTCTTTATTTTTTATTTAATTTCTATGTTTAATGGTGTCATGTCTATGTTTCCTAATTGCGTGCATATTTTGTAGTTATATTTGCTCTCTAGCGTTCACATTTTAATACTGGATTTATAAACTGTAATTATGTATATATTTTGTCAACTTTAACCAAAAATAGTTTTCGTTTTACTGTTGTAAATATTTAAATTAATATTTACAGCGCAAATTTATTGCACCACGCTAGATGGTATAGTTTTACATCATATCACCGTACACAATAATATACTGTATACCAGTTACTACTATACCATAATGGACTAAATTATTACAATATTTCAGAACATCAGTATTACATTCATTTCATTTTTCATACTGTATTGCACAGGCGCATTACATTCAAATATGTAACATAGTTTGTAGTAGTTGACATAATATTACAATGTATTTCATTATTCGATGTGTTGGAGTATGATGTCCTGTTTAATATTGTAATTGTTATATTACATTACATCATACCATATCATCTTATGCTATATTATATTAAATTATATTAAAGCACTAATTTTATTTTATTATATATTATATTGCATTAATTACATTAATTATATCATATTATAATATATTATATTAAAAACATCAATTACATTACATGATATTATAGTTTAATATATTATACTATTTTATTTATGTTACGATTTGTTATTCTCTCAGGATGAATGTCCTGGGAGGTAAAGACGGCCGGCGTAATGATCACCACATTACTCACTAGTGCTGGTCGGTCTGTAAAATTGTGGAGTGCTCTTTATATATGCCCGATGCGCCCAAGGCGTGAAAAGCTATCTATACTTTTTTTTACTTTATGTTATACTCTAATTTACTATATTATACTGCATTGTACCAACAATTATCGTATTATGCAAAATTTCTTATTTCTGCTGAAAAGCCCCAATTTTCTTCCCTAAAGATGGCGAGACAGTCCACGACACATCCGTGTGTTGCTACAAGGAAGATGCATGCTCTAACAACACATTCGTGTGTTTCTACAGGAAAGATGCATGCTCTAACAACACATCCGTGTGTTGCTACAGGGAAGATGCATGCTCTCACGACACATTAGTGTGCTGCTAGAGGGAAGATGCATGCTCCCACGACACATCCGTGTGTTGCTACATGGAAGATGCATGCTCTAACAACACAACCGTGTGTTGCTACATGAAAGCTGCATGTTCCCACGACACATCAGTGTGTTGCTACATGGAAGCTGCATGCTCCCAACGACACATCTGTGTGTTGCTACAAGGAAGATGCGAGTTCCCACGACACATCAGTGTGTTGCTACAGGGAAGATGGAAGCTCCCACAACACATCTGTATGTTGCTACAGGAAAGATGCATGCTCTCACGACACATCTGTGCGTTGCTACATGGAAGATGCATGCTCTCACGACACATCTGTGCGTTGCTACATGAAAGATGCATGCTCTCACGACACATCTGTGCGTTGCTACATGGAAGATTCATGCTCTCACGACACATCTGTGCGTTGCTACAGGAAAGATGCATGCTCTCGAAATGTCAACTTTAATCATAAACCTGGCACTTAACTGTCGATGTTTAAGGCTGTGTAAATCTGCAGCTTGGGGGAGAGTGAATGTTTTTAACACTTTCAGGATTCTGCAGTACTAGGGTTGGATCTGCACAGCGTATGCCATATTTACACACACAAAAATACATGCTCATAATCTGCAGCCGAGGGCATGAGAGTGGCACTGTGGAAGATATTGGAGTCGTACCCGTCCCAAAGAAACGGTGGGGACACTGTAGCCAACCTTTAATGTGGAGACGGATATATGGTGCTTCTTGATTTTTTTTTTAAGTGTGAGGTATAGATGTATTTAATGGTCTTATTTAGTCTATCCTCGCATACTTAGTATGTTGTGGTACATCTTTTTAACAAATGCATGTGGCATGACGTATGTGTTATTTCTTTCAGAGACAGCAAAGCCATTTCGTATATTCGGATAAAACGCGGACATTTAAATTTCAGTAAACTTTCGAAAAATACTGCCAATTACTACCTTTCTTAAACTACTTTTGCGTTGTAGGCAGGGGGGTCTTTGATCCTGAGGATTTACGTCCGCGTGGTTAGTGCTGTCGCCACGAACTGTGTCGGTGAGGATTTTTATTTGCCCCTGAAAGAAAAAAATCCCCAGCCTTACCGATGATTCGAACCCAGGTCTCCTGTTTAAAGGCCCAGCTTTCTAATCGTTCGACTAGCCGCTCCTCTTTAGTAAAATACACAGACGTTTTATTTAAACAATCAGACAAAAAGTGGACTTATTAGTAAACATTCAGATAAAAAGTGGACTTATTAGTAAACATTCAGATAAAGAGTGGACTTATTAGTAAACATTCAGATAAAGAGTGGACTTATTAGTAAACATTCAGATAAAGAGTGGACTTATTAGTAAACATTCAGATAAAGAGTGGACTTATTAGTAAACATTCAGATAAAGAGTGGACTTATTAGTAAACATTCAGATAAAGAGTGGACTTATTGGTAAACATTTGGATTAATTGTAGACTTGCCTTTCAGCAAGAATGTCTTTTAAAAGGTAAACTTACATTAAGTAAACATACGACTAAAACGGCGACTTCCATGTTAGGTAAACACTCGGATAAAACACGGAGAGTCAATTTACTAAATACTAGGATTAAATGTGCACTTGCTTTAGCAAACACTGGTAGAAAATGCGCACATGCATTTTAGTAAACGTGGGTACAAAATGTGCACCCGCTGCAGTAAAAACTGACATAGATTGTGCATCTGTATTTTAGTAGACACGCGTAAAATGTGCAGCTGCATTTTAATAAACAGTTGGGTAAATGTGGGATTACTTAAATAAACAGTCAGATAAATGTAGGATTACTTTAATATTCTAATAAAAGTTGGATTAATTTACTAAACAGTTGCATAAATGTGGAATTAATTTAATAAACAGTCGGATAAATGTGGGATTTCCTAAATAAACATTCGGACAACTATGGAATTTCTTGAATAAACAGTCGGATAAATATGGGATCACTTTAATAAATAATTGGATAAATGTGAAATCATTTTAGTAGACTGTGGGATAAATGTAGGGTTAATTTAATAAACAGTTGGGTAAATGTTGGATTAATTTAATAAATTATCGGATAAATGTGGAATCAGTTAAATAAACAGTCAGATAAATGTGGGATTATTTTAAAAAAACAGTTGGATAAATGTTGGATCACTTTAGTAGACAGTCGAATAAATGTGGGATTAATTTAATAAACAGTTGGATAAATGTAGGAATAATTTAATAAACAGTCGGATACAAGTGGAATTACTTAAATAAACAGTCAGATAAATGTGGGATTAATTCAATAAACCGTCGAATAAATGTGGTATCACTTTAATAAACAGTTGGATACATGTGGGATTGCTTTAATAAAGAGTTAGATAAATATAGGATTACTTTAATAAACAGTTGGATAAATGTTGGATCACTCTAGTAAACAATTGGATAAATATGGGATTACTTTAATAGACAGTTGGATAAATGTGGGATTACTTTAGTAAACAGTTGAATGATTTGGTATTACTTCAATAAATAGTCGGATTAAAATGAATTTCCGGATTAGTATATACGTACACAAGTAAAAGGAGCTCTTATATATTAGAAAACGCAAGCATAAACGAAACAATAATAAGAAATTTCGTTTACATTTAAAATATAAATCATAAGAGAAGTGTTTAGATATTTTAATATACTAGAACGAGCGTTATTTATTTTTTTTTTTAAAACATAAAACTGCGAAGTTAACTATAATTCTTCAGCAAAACAAAAACAAAAAACAAAAAACAAAATATTAAAAGTAAATTAATTACCGTTATTTTTGTCTCCTGGAATAAAAGTATAAACCAACTATGTGTGAGTTACGCCATCACTTGTGGTGTATCACGTGACAGGGTCACAGGAACTGACTTTCAAACAGCATTCCCTTTAGTTCTACCATCAACTCTCAGGGATTGATATCAAGTTTTCATTCTTCTAGAAAATTCTTCAATTCCCTCGCTTTATCGTGTCAGTGAACAACAAGAAAGCTGCTTTTATTATGATCTTTCCGGGGCCTGTTTTAGAATTTTTTTTAAAAATGAAAGAAGGAGGAGAAAGGAAAGTTTAATAAAAAACCCATGCATTTTCGATCCAGAACGAGAGAAGAAAGCCTCATTTTTGTCTTTCAAGTTCTCAACAAACGGTTATAATAGTGCTCGGAACGATGTCTTATCAGCAACGCTGTTGGTTCATTCAAGTTCCAGCGCCCTGGTATTTTCCGTTTTCTAGATTTTTCCAAAAGCCATTTCACAGCCGCTGTTCCGAGAGAGTGCTGAATAGGCTCGGCGATGGCCCGTTGGGAGCAAAAATGAGGTAAACAGTTCAAAGAAGAATTGAGTTGTCTGGAATAGAAAGAGAGGGGAAAGTGATAAAGAAATGTTATATAAAGGAATTTAAATGCAAAATATTTTTCTAGAGCAAATATTTAATTTTATTCTGTGCAATAGAAAAATGAAAATTAATAAGATGGCGGATTGATTCAGACAGACGGATGGACAGAGAGAAGTAGACATGGGCAGACATACTGATGGACGGAGGGGTGGGCGAATGGAAGACTGATGGAAGGATGGAAAGACATATGGATGGATGTATGGATGGATGTATGGATGGATGGATAGATGGATGTATGCATGCATGGGTGGATGCATTTATGGATGGGTGGGGATGGATGGATGGATGGACGGATGAAAGGATGACGGATGGATGGATGGATTGATGGATGGATGGATAAACTAAGTGACGGATGGATGGATGGACGGATGGATGGATGGATGGATTGATGGATGGATGGGTGGATGGATGGACGGACGGGTGGACGAATGGATGGATGGATGGACGAATGGGTGGATCGATGGATGGACTAAGGCGGGAGAACAGAGATGGATTGACGCAGTGATAAGTTCAAGGATGGCTAAATGGATGGAGGGTTGGCAAGATGGATAAGCTGGATAAAAGAGAGAGTAAGAGAAATAGTTTAGTGCAACAGGTAGGTAGGCAGAGAGACAGTCGTGGACAAATTGACAAACACGGACAGAATCATAACAAACAACTAACTAACCAACACGCTTTGTTTCCAAAAGGTAAAGAATTGGGCACACATCTCGTGTAACATTCAGTCCTTCAAATCTCCCTCCTTGCTCACATCATTTCATCCATAAATCTGCAAACGATTTATAGTAAACATTATCAGTAGCAACTATGAATTACACTTAAACACTCGAATGTGCTCGAATTACCACTATATTTCTAAACACAATAACAGTAGTAACTGTATTAAATCTAGAAAAGACTGTAGAAGTGACTAGAAGAGACAAAATCAGGAATTAGGTCATACGAGATAAAGTCGGCACAGAACCAATTCTAAATTACATACAAAGACGGCAAATCAAATGGTTCGCCCACTTGAAGAGAATATCTTCTGATGCTATACCATACAAGGCATATACCAAAAGAGGAGAGGGACGTAAAGCAAGAGGTAGACCAAGAACAATATGGGAAGATATCATCAGCGAAACTCTACAGAACCACGATGTGTCTATGGTCGAAGCAGCCAGAAGAGCACGGCAGGACCTTATATCTCCCTCAACACCGAAGCGGAAACAAAGGACGCAGAGAAGAAGAAGAACAAGAAAAATAAATCTAGAGGAAATAAAAGCTATTTCTAAAATGTTTATATCTGTGTTTAGATAATATTAGGACAGTTTCCGATTGTATGTATAGGAGGAGCTAGTGGTACTTTTGATTTGTTGTGGGAGATGTTTCTACAGTTGTGCTGCGGGTTGCTGAATACTGTGGACTTGTTTTGTGTGGGTCTATCCCAGGTTTAGTAAGTAAGTAAAGATCCCTTTCAACGCCTTTAGGCGCATCGGGCATATGGGAAGAGTACCCATATTTCTACAGACCAATCGGCACTAGGTGGGTAATGTGGTCAGCACTACGCCGGCCGTCTTAACATCCCCAGGACATGCATCCTGGTACCCATTTCAGGTTGGTTCGACCTGCGACGCCCCATACCACAATAAAAATCCACGCAGCCAGCAGTGGGCTTTGATCGCAGTACGTTGGAATTACCAGTCGGGCTCGCAACAACTGATGTTTTGAACAACAGATCAACATCATGGCACACTGGTAGCAACCCATATGTGCTCCGTTCTTTTTCTAACTCAAGTCTGAGTCCAAAAAAGCTCAGCACAGTGCCCAGGCTCTGTAGAACCGGCGAGGATCCTGAAATAATTTGGGTAGATTTTTAACTCTAAATTTTGCCTGGGCATTGCCGTTATGCTACTTTTTTCGATTTCCAACAGCCAAGGAATTTTTTGCGTGTGCACCAATGCACACGGGCGTCCGGTCTCACTACCCAGAGACCAGGGAGAATTACTAGAAGTCCAAGTCAACGTGAAAGAATCTCAGCCCGTACATGGAATTGAACCCGGAACCCCTAGCACTCTGCCCAAATTATTTCAGGATCCTCGCCGGTGCTACAGAGCCTGTGCACTGTGCTGAGCTTTTTTGGACTCAGACTTGAGTTAGAAGAAGAACGGAGCACTTATGGGTTGCTACCAGTGTGCCATGATGTTGATCTGTTGTTCAAAACATCAGTTGTCGCTAGTCCGACTGGTAATT
Organism: Candidula unifasciata; assembly: GCA_905116865.2. NCBI lineage: Eukaryota > Metazoa > Mollusca > Gastropoda > Stylommatophora > Geomitridae > Candidula > Candidula unifasciata. Next base: position 280,135 of record CAJHNH020008483.1, read on the forward strand.
CCAACGTACTGCGATCAAAGCCCACTGCTGGCTGCGTAGATTTTTATTGTGGTATGGGGCGTCGCAGGTCGAACCAACCTGAAATGGGTACCAGGATGCATGTCCTGGGGATGTTAAGACGGCCGGCGTAGTGCTGACCACATTACCCACCTAGTGCCGATTGGTCGGTAAAAATATGGGTGCTCTTCCCATATGCCCGATGTGCCTACAGGCGTGGAAAGGGATCTTTACTTACTTACTAAACCTGGAATAGACCCACACAAAACAAGTCCAGAGTATTCAGCAACCCGCAGCCCAACTGTAGAAACATCTCCCACAACAAATCAAAAGTACCACCATTTCTCGAGACCACGCAGCACCCCTATAACTCAAGTGTGTGTGTGTGTATATATATATATAACTTCATCACTCAAACAGATATAAAAATACTACACTCAGAAAAATTTATAAAAACCTACATCACTAATATAAAAACACGAATGTACCCCACCCAGATAGAAGTATACAAATATATAATTTAGAGATCGGCGTTGAAACCTGCACTAAGATAAGTTTTTTTTTTTTTTTAATCTCACTGAGGTAAAAGTAAGAATACCTCACATATGAACAAGTACAGGAATGTCGTGCTCATGCAGAGAGACGTACAATATCTGGTAGGACTTTGATTGAGCCCGTCACGCTACGATTCTTCTCTTTCAGCCATTTCTTCTATCCACAGTGATGGTCTGTCAAGAATCGCACTCAAATCGACCAGAAAAATGGCGATCTTCACGGGAGGTAATACATCCTGGTTCTCAAGAAGCATCATTAGGGTATTCTGTCGGTGCAGACGTCTCGGCTGCCATTTAAAGAATGGCTCGCGATATGTCTCAACTTATTTCTCAGAACGAGCTGATCTGTCATCAGATATGATCTGGATTGTTCCCAAAATTGGGACGAGCTTTTAAACTTGAGTAAGGGGATGATTTGAATGAGCAGCTATTAAAAGAAAAGAGGGCAGGTATTTTAGGATTGTTCAGTTGACCTACAAATGACAAAGAGTTTCAAGTAAACTGGTTTCTCATATTTTTTAAGGCGTTTTACGATTACAGACAACTGTCAGATTGGCAGTTGTGTCTGGGCCAGGATTTTATCTAGTGGCGGTACTCTCTCTAAAGCTGTTGATGTCTGCGTTGTTCATCATCATGTGCCCTGCCAACTGGCGTAGGCACTCATGCGTCTCCACAAATAACGATCCCTGTTTGTCTGGAACAGCTCTCTTGATGATATCCCTCTATGCCATCGCTTTAGCCCATCCAGCATCATCTCTCTTGGTCTGCCTCTACCCCTTTTTTTACTGATCTTTCCAGTTGTCACGATGTTTTCCAATTTCTCTCTTCTCATTACGTAGCTAAAAAACAGTGTTTGTCTCTTTCTTATTGTTGTTTGCGTTCACCAGCAGTAAACCCCGGCGAAAATACCTGGTTGTTCGTCCATTCCTTGAATTTGGCTTTGTTCCAGGTCCTGAGTTTTACGTGTGCATACGTTTTACAGATATTCCTTATTTGTATGCCGACTGCTGTTCTATGCCTCTCGGACAGATGCACTGGGACTTTAAAGGAAGCCACCTGCTAGTCGTCTCTTACGGCATGCTTTGTGGGGAGGCAACGTGGCTCACGGAAAGAACACGGGGATCACCCCAAAGTGATTCAGTGTCAGTCCTGGGTGGGGTGGGGAGGGGGTGGGGTTGTCATAACAAAGAGTGCTGGGACTAAATAAGTAAAGTAAAGTAATTTTGGTCAGACTGTTTGTGTTAGCACTTCCGATGGCTGCCTAAGGATTTTAAAGCGTGTGTATGCTAGTAGGTATGCGAACAAGGCAGTTGCCAAATGTTGACACATGAGCGGAGCAACTTTGTGGTGTCCAGTTTGATATGAATTTAAAACTAAGATTACCAAAACGAAATGGTTCGGTCATTTGTCACTCGTTTCATCTAATTACTTTTAATTCTAAGCCGGAGTGCACCTGCCTGAGAGGCGTGGAACCAACATTCTGCATACGATTAAGCCAGATCTGTAAAGCAGACGTTTACGCTAAAACTCAAGTTCTGGAACACGATTAAAGTCTAGAAGTGGACGAACAACCAGCATTTTTCGCTGGAGTTTACGGTCGGTGAACGCGAAAAAAAAAGAAGATCTAATTATTTAATTCACTCAATTCCCTCACTCGTTTATCTATTCCCCTTATATACTTATTATTTTTTAAACTATCAATTAATACTGCAAATCTATCCATCAATCCATCCATTCATTCATTCATTCATCCGACCGTCTATCAATGTATCCATTCATTCCTCAAGCCATATAGCCGCCAAATATTCATTTATTCATCTGTCATATATCCATTCATTCGCCTTTTCATACATGTATTTATACATTCATCCATCCATCCGTTTATCCATCCATCAATCAATCCGTCCAATTCATTAATTCGTGCCTTCATATTGTTATCAATATATCCATCTTCTACGAATGTTGACTTATGCATGATACGTATTTCTAGCACTGAGATAGCAAGGCTCTCCCAAAAGACTGGTATTATAAGAAATAAACTGTCCCCGCATCTCATACTAATGCTAAAAAACCCAAACTTAATACTTTATAATTCATCCCTCATGCCTTGGGGCAGTGATTCCCAAACTGTGCGCAGCGGCGTCCAAGGGAGCCGCGACCTCTTCACAGGGGCGCCGCGAAATATTCAGAGATACACACGTTTTTTTTTTTTTTTTAAATATATTTTACATACGAATAGTCATACTTTTACTTAGGTGAGGGCGCCGTGAAAAAATGTTAATTGAAAAAAGGGCCACGACTAAGAAAAGTGTGGGAAACAAAGCCTGGGGGTACGTAAAGAGATTTAACTTGACAATTTTTTTTTCAGTCTTGTTAACATTTTCCCTACGACAACGCCCAGTTTTTATTAGCCTTCACTGTAACAAATTCAGAATTGTAATATTCCTTGTCAAAACCGGTCAAAGTTCACATCAGTTTAGGAAAGCCGTGGCTTTATGCAACTGTGGCGCTTTTTGTCACTGTGGATTGTATACCCGACAACTCCACCGTGATGGGATAAATTGGTGTATTTATCTGTCCCGTCGAGCCCTAAGCCATTTATGGGATCTGCAACCCATGCTGAACAATTTAATGCCTGAAAAACACTGCTCCGGCAGCCTGACTTGTTGGATGTCCCGTGTTTAAGCCCACCTGCTGGTTCCATGGAAAAGATGCAGTCAGCAATCATAATTCGTTCTTTGTTGCTGGTACGGCCTAGTTGGGAAAAAGTATGAAGTCGACCTGAGTACTTGAGTATATACGGGAAATGCCCGACCGAACAGGGCGATGACGACGCAAGCATATCCTGGGCTGGCTTTTGATGCAGGCGACTTAATCCATTGAAAACTGATTTCCGCTCTATAATTAGACGGCAGTCAGGCGTGGCGGACAGTGGCGAATGCGCAGGACGGGGGTTCTTCAGTGGACGGGATGAGGGACACGGTACTTTTGCTTCTGGATGAAGATTCGATATGTACTCATAATTGAATATTTTTTTCAGAACATATTTTGTCTGAAAATACAGAAAGGAAATGTAATTATTTATGCCAATTTCCCACTAGGGAAAAGAATAATAGACCCATGGCTTTCCTACCATGTCGCAGGAGTCTACTAATTAGGGGCATCCTTCGAAGTCGGAGAAACCAAGAGTCTGCACACAAATAAGCCAGATCTGTATAACGGATAAGCACGCAACATTCAGGTTTTGGAACAAGACTTTCAAGATCGGAGGTAGACGAACCGCTATAACTTTCCGCCGGAGTTTTAAAGGTTACAGGTTAAAGTCGAGAGGGCCGACTTCATTGCACCGGGTTTTATCCCATATGGGTCAGTCTCTCTTCACAGAACGGCTAGCCGCCTGCTGAGAGCGCCGCACAGTGCACGAACTCCGTAGCTCCTCTGATAATCCCCAGTAATCTCTGTAAGAACTGCACTCGTGAACTGAAGGGAGCAGCCGTGGAGCGAACCTACGACCTTCAGAGAGCGGGGCAAACGGCTTGACCACTTCGCCAAGGGGATCCACTGGTAAACGCGAATTATAAACAGAAGATGATGATGATGATGATGATGAAGATGATGATGATGGTGATGAAGCTGATGATGATGATGTTAATGATGATGATGAGGATGATGAAGATGATGACGATGATAATAATTAGGATGATGATGACGATGATGATAATTAGGATGATGATGATGATGATGAAGCTGATGATGATGATGCTGATGAAGCTGATTATGATGATGATGAAGCTGATGATGATGATGCTGATGAAGCTGATTATGATGATGATGAAGCTGATGATGATGATGAAGCTGATGATGATGATGAACCTGATGATGATGATGATGATGAAGCTGATGATGGTGATGAAGCTGATGATGATGACGATGATTAGTGTAACCTTCATTAAAAAAAAACCCGTGCCATCAATCTATCAATCCACTTTGCTGAAACACTTCTTTTTTTTCCTGTTCTTTTTTCTTTGCCTCATTCTTCATGCGAATGGAGGGATGAACGAACGAACTTCCTTTCTACTTATTTTAGGGTTACAAATTGGGCACGCAGGCCCGTCTTACATTCCGCCATTTTTAGCACTCATCTTTCATTAGTCAATTGTATTTTATATATATCAAACATTTTATGTTCAAATATGAAAATGCACATTGGAAATGTAAAAAAAAAAAAAAAGCATGGAAGAGGGAAGGGATACTTGAAGAGAGACGGATGGAGCATGGAAGAGGGAGGGATACTGGAAGAATTACAGATGGAGCATAGAAGAGGGAGGGATTCTGGAAGAGAGACGGGTGGAGCATATAAGAGGGAGGGATACTGGAAGAGAGACGGATGGAGCATGGAAGAGAGAGGGATACGGGAAGACATACGGATGCAGCATGGAAGAGGGAGGGATACTGGAAGAGAGACGGATGGAGCATAGAAGAGGGAGGGATACTGGAAGACAGACGGATGGAGCATGGAAGAGAGAGGGATACTGGAAGAGAGACGGATGGAGCATTGAAGAGGGAGGGATACTGGAAGAGAGACGGATAGAGCATAGAAGAGGGAGGGATACTGGAAGAGAGACGGATGGAGCATAGAAGAGGGAGGGATACTGGAAGAATTGCAGATGGAGCATGGAAGAGGGGGAATTCTGGAAGAGGGATGGAGCATAGAAGAGGGAGGGATACTGGAAGAGAGACGGATGGAGCATGGAAGAGAGAGGGACATGGGAAGACAGACGGATGGAGCATGGAGGAGGGAGGGATACTAGAAGAGAGACGGGTGGAGCATAGAAGAGGGAGGGATACTGGAAGACAGACGGATGGAGCATGGAAGAGAGAGGGATACTGCAAGAGAGACGGATGGAGCATGGAAGAGAGTGGGATACTAGAAGAGAGACGGATGGAGCATGGAAGAGGGAGGGATACTGGAAGACAGACGGATGGAGCATGGAAGAGAGAGGGATACTGAAAGAGAGACGGATGGAGCATGGAAGAGTGAGGGATACTGGAAGAGAGACGGATGGAGCATGGATGAGAGAGGGATACTAGAAGATAGACGGATGGAGCATGGAAGAGGGAGGGATACTGGAAGATAGACGGATGGAGCACGGAAGAGGGAGGGATACTGGAAGAGAGACGGATGGAGCATGAAAGAGGGAGGGATACTGGAAGAAAGACGGATGGAGCATGAAAGAGAGAGGGATACTGGATGACAGACGGATGGAGCATGGAAGAGGGAGGGATACTGAAAGAGAGACGGATGGAGCATGGAAGAGTGAGGGATACTGGAAGAGAGACAGATGGAGCATGGAAGAGGGAGGGATACTGGAAGAGAGACGGATGGAGCATGGAAGAGGGGGGATACTGGAAGATAGACGGATGGAGCATGGAAGATGGAGGGATACTGGAAGAGAGACGCATGGAGCATGGAAGAGGGAGGGATACTGAAAGAGAGACGGGTGGAGCATGGAAGAGTGAGGGATACTTAAAGAGAGACGGATGGAGCATGGAAGAGGGAGGGATACTGGAAGAGAGACGGGTGGAGCATGGAAGAGAGAGAGATACTGAAGGAGAGACGGATGAAGCATGGAAGAGAGAGGGATACTGGAAGATAGACGGATGGAGCATGGAAAAGGGAGAGATACAGAAAGAGAGACGGATGGAGCATGGAAGAGGGAGGGATACTGGAAGATAGACGGATGGAGCATGGAAGAGGGACGGATACTGGAAGATAGACGGATGGAGCATGGAAAAGGGAGGGATACTGGAAGAATTACAGATGGAGCATCGAAGAGGGAGGGATTCTGGAAGAGAGACGGGTGGAGCATATAAGAGGGAGGGATACTGGAAGAGAGACGGATGGACCATGGAAGAGAGAAGGATACGGGAAGACAGACGGATGGAGCATGGAAGAGAGACGGATGGAGCATAGAAGAGGGAGGGATATTGGAAGACAGACGGATGGAGCATGGAAGAGAGAGGGATACTGGAAGAGAGACGGATGGAGCATGGAAGAGGGAGGGATACTGGAAGAGAGACGGATGGAGCATGGAAGAGGGAGGGATACTGGAAGAATTACAGATGGAGCATGGAAGAGGGGGAATTCTGGAAGAGGGATGGAGCATAGAAGAGGGAGGGATACTGGAAGAGAGACGGATGGAGCATGGAAGAGAGAGGGACATGGGAAGACAGACGGATGGAGCATGGAAGAGGGAGGGATACTGGAAGAGAGACGGGTGGAGCAAAGAAGAGGAAGGGATACTGGAAGACAGACGGATGGAGCATGGAAGAGAGAGGGATACTGGAAGAGAGACGGATGGAGCATAGAAGAGAGAGGGATACTGGAAGAGAGACGGATGGAGCATGGAAGAGGAAGGGATACTGGAAGACAGACAGATGGAGCATGGAAGAGGGAGGGATACTGAAAGAGAGACGGATGGAGCATGGAAGAGTGAGGGATACTGGAAGAGAGACGGATGGAGCATGGAAGAGAGAGGGATACTAGAAGATAGACGGATGGAGCATGGAAGAGGGAGGGATACTGAAAGATAGACGGATGGAGCACGGAAGAGGGAGGGATACTGGAAGAGAGACGGATGGAGTATGGAAGAGAGAGGGATACTGGAAGAGAGACGGATGGAGCATGGAAGAGGGGGGGGGGGGACTGGAAGAGAGACGGATGGAGCATGGAAGAGAGAGGGATACTGAAGGAGAGACGGATGAAGCATGGAAGAGAGAGGGATTCTGAAGGAGAGACGGATGAAGCATGGAAGAGAGAGGGATACTGGAAGATAGACGGATGGAGCATGGAAAAGGGAGGGATACTGAAGGAGAGACGGATGGAGCATGGAAGAGGGAGGGATACTGGAAGATAGACGGATGGAGCATGGAAGAGGGACGGATACTGGAAGATAGACGGATGGAGCATGGAAGAGGGAGGGATACTGGAAGAAAGACGGATGGAGCATGGAAGAGGGAGGGATACTGGAAGAGAGACGCATGGAGCATGAAAGAGGGAGGGATACTGAAAGAGAGACGGATGGAGCATGGAAGAGTGAGGGATACTGGAAGAGAGACAGATGGAGCATAGAAGAGTAAGGGATACTGGAAGAGAGACGGATAGAGCATGGAAGAGGGAGGGATACTGGAAGAGAGACGGATGGAGCATGGAAGAGGGAGGGATACTGGAAGAGAGACGAATGGAGCATGGAAGAGGGAGGGATACTGGAAGAGAGACGGATGAAGCATGGAAGAGGTAGGGATACTGGAAGTCAGACGGATGGAGCATGGAAGAGGGAGGGATACTGGAAGAGAGACGGATCGAGCATGGAAGAGGGAGGGATACTGGAAGACAGACGGATGGAGCATGGAAGAGGGAGGGATACTGGAAGAGAGACGGATGAAGCATGGAAGAGAGAGGGATACAGGAAGAGATACGGACTGAGCATGGAAGAGCGAGAGATACTGGAAGAGAGACGTATGGAGCATGGAAGAGAGAGAGGGATACTGGAAGAGAGACGGATGGAGCATGGAAGAGGGAGTGATACTGAAAGAGAGACGGATGGAGCATGGAAGAGGGAGGGATACTGGAAGAGAGACGGATTGAGCATGGAAGAGGGAGGGACACTGGAAGAGAGACGGATTGAGCATGGAAGAGGGATGGATACTGGAAGAGAGACGGATGGAGCATGGAAGTGGGAGGGATACTGGAAGAGAGACGGATGGAGCATGGAAGAGGGAAGGATACTGGAAGAGAGACGGATGGAGCATGGAAGAGGGAAGGATACTGGAAAAGAGACGGATGGAGCATGGAAGAGGGAGGGATACTGGAAGAGAGACGGATGGACCATGGAAGAGGGAGGAAAAACAGTCATACTCTAGTAGTCAGGACAGGACAACCTGAGTTGGATAGACAGAACAAGACAGGCCGGTGGGAAGGATAGACAGACAAACAAAAGACAGACAGGCAAGTAGAGATAGGCAGAAACAGACAGGCCAAGTTAGGCAGAGAATAAAGAGAAGCTGGAAAAGAAAAATCCACAGTTCTCTGTTTATGCCAACTACAGACAATATAACAGGCAAAATAAATTCATGAAAAGAAAAATTCCCAGGAATCTCAGAACTGTACTTATAAATAGGCATAAATAAAGGCTTCAGTTTGATACCCTCTCATGGGTCAACAGTCAAAGAAAGCTAACGTCTAAATCGTTTCGCTTCAAATCGAAATCAGTCATGCATGAAGTCACCTGTTTGACAAATATTGTTCAGCAGGTGTGACAACTCTTGCGAGAGGTGAAATTCTTCTGTTTTTATCTTTTCCTTATCACTCGCTGCCGATGATCGGCGAGAAAATAAAACCAGGGTTTATTCCAGGATTTGCCAAATGCGAGTGTATCTTTCTAACTGTTTTTTTTTTTTTTCTTCTTTGAAGAGTTCTTTATTTCAGTAGTTTCTTGTGTGCATCCTGTGTTGTTGCTGCTGTTGTGATAGTTGTAGTACTGGTAACTCTAGAAGTAATTGAAGCTGTAGTACTACTAGTAGTAGTAGTAGTAGTAGTAGTAGTAGTAGTAGTAGTAGTAGTAGTAGTAGTAGTAGTAGTAGTAGTAGTAGTAGTAGTAGTAGTAGTAGTAGTAGTAGTAGTAGTAGTAGTAGTAGTAGTAGTAGTAGTAGTAGTAGTAGTAGTAGTAGTAGTAGCATCAGCAGCAGCAGCAGCAGCAGTAGTAGTAGTAGTAGTAGTAGTAGTAGTAGTAGTAGTAGTAGCAGCAGCAGCAGCAGTAGTAGTAGTAGTAGTGGTAGTATTAGTAGTAGTAGTAGTAGTAGTAGTAGTAGTAGTAGTAGTAGTAGTAGTAGTAGTAGTAGTAGTTGTTGTTGTAGTAGTAGTAGTAGTAGAAGTAGTAATAGTAGTAGAAGTAATAGTAGTAGTAGTAGTAGTAGCAGCAGCAGCAGCAACAGCAGTAGTAGTAGTAGTAGTAGTAGTAGTAGTAGTAGTAGTAGTAGTAGTAGTAGTAGTAGTAGTAGTAGTAGTAGTAGTAGTAGTAATAGTAGAAGTAGTAATAGTAGTAGTAGTAGTAGTAGTAAAAGTGGTGATGGTAGTGGTGGTGGTAGTAGTAGTATTAGTTGACGTTGTTGTTGTCATTTGTTATAGTTAGTGGTAGAAATAATAATGGTCGTAGAGTAGTAAAATAGAAGTAGTAGTAGTCGTAGTCGTAGTAGTAGTGGTAGTCATAGTAGTAGTGGTAGTCATAGTAGTAGTGGTAGTCGTAGAAGTAGTGGTAGTCGTAGAAGTAGTGGTAGTCGTAGTAGTAGTGGTAGTCGTAGTAGTAGTGGTAGTCGTAGTAGTAGTGGTAGTCGTAGTAGTAGTAGTCGTAATGGCAGCGGAGGTAGTAGTTGTTGTTGTAGTTTACGTACTAATAGTAGTAATTGTTGTTGCTGCTGTATTAGAGTAGTAGCAGTAGTCGTAGTAGCAGCAGCAATAATATGATAAGTGGCAGTAGAAACAGAAGTATGAGTAGTAGTAAATGAGTAGTAGTAGTAGCAGCAGTTGCAGCAGCAGCAGCAGTAGTAGCAGCAGCATGCGCAGCGGCAGTAGTAGAAACAGCAGTAGCAGTAGTAGTAGTAGCAGCAGCAGCAGCAGCAGCAGCAACAGTAGTAGCAGCAGGGCTCTTGAAGTATGTGGTTTGATGCATTAAACATAGTGTCAGTCGCAGATTACATTAACAGTCAGTCGTTGTTGATCCAGGTGTTGTCATTTTATACAAAGACAGGAAAATAGAAGAGCTCCAGTAATCTGTCCTTGTCAATGCTTTATGGGGCAAATCAGAGGGCGATGATGATAAAGATGATGATGATGGTGGTGGTGGTGGTGGTGGCTATAATGATAATGACGATGATGACGAAGTAAATAATGAATCTTGTTCTTTGACAGCTGGAAGTCATTCATTTAATATATGTTCATGAAACAAACGAGAAAGGGGGAAAATATTGAACTACCTTAGTTCAAACATGAACACAGACCTGGGAAAGTTCTCAGAGACATTTTCCTAAACACTAGAAACACTGAAATCATTTGTCGTTTACCCCCTCTCTGTTGACTTTCTTGTGTTAATTTATGCAGACGACCCGGAAACAACCCACCTTCAAACAGAGCGCTTGAGGTAAGAACTTCGAACTCTGTTGTTTTCGCAAAGTTCATGAAACTTAACACAAACTTCACATGGAAATATGGTTTGGTTTACTGCTAATGTAGTGCTTGAGGGGCCTGTGTGATCTGGAAGCATGGCCTTCGCCTCGAGAGCTGGAGGTCCCGGGTTCAGACCCCGGCGAAGGCTAGGATTTGTTCACAAGCATTTCAACAAATGTCCCCTAGTCTCTGGAAAGTAAGATCGGAAGACATTGTGTATTGTTGCCCTCGTAAAAAAAAAAAATCCCTTAGCAATTGGAAATCGAAATGAGTAGCCTAACGACGCTGCCCGGGCAACATTTGGAATTACAAATCTACCCGAAATTAATTCAGGAGTTCGTGCACTGCGCTGAGATTCTTCAGACAGGCTGGAGTTAGTAGAACGGAGCACTAATGGGTTAACACCCTTGTGCCATGATGTTGATCCGTTGTATAAGCTAAAGAAAATTACGTAGTGCTGGAAAATACAGCACCTGGAATCTTCAAATTTCTCGGTGTGGGTTATGGACCCAACTGGGGGGGGGGAGAAGAGGTGGGGGGGGGGGGAGACCCACAGCCTGGAGGGAGGGGGGGGGCAGACTCACTGCCCTATCTCCTAACAAGCAGGTCGTGAAAAGCAGCTAGGGCTGTTTCTTCAAAGTTGTAACGCATCTACTAAGAGGCAAAGAACCGCCCGTGCTATTACGAATAAGCCAGATCTCAAAGGAAAACTTAAACAAGACTAGAGTTTAGAAGCGGACGAACAACCGGAAATTTCCTCCGGAGTTTGCATCCAATGAGCGCTTCAATGTCATCCTTTATTCACTCTCCCTCATTTCTGTACTCTCCCTTTCACTCCTTCTTCTAGTCCGGCAGGGTAACTATAGCTTTGGATTTTTATGTTGTCTAGTGTGTCTTTCTGCTTTTCTACTTTTTTCTATGAGTGCCGATCAATACTTTGTCTCTATGTTATTTATTTTTTAATTCCTCTAGTTTCTCTTTATAACCTCCCCCATTCTCTCTCTCTCACTCCTTTCAGCCTCTGTCTTCCTCACTCCTGTCGTGAAGTGATCAGCCAACCCTATACAATGGACGAGTTGTGACTCTGACCTCCCTAAGCGGGCAGTCACATTTCAAACTTAAACCCGTCCGGAGGGGTATATAGTCCCTTATATTGATATATACCTCTATCTGGTAAAATATTCATTTCTAGACACTCTAGTTGCTTTGATAAATCTTCATTTTCAAACTTGCAACTGTAGGTTGAAGATTTCTGGTGTTTACTAATTCAGAAATTCCTGTAAGCCGGCTTACTCCTTGGGTATGAATCCAGGTACTTCTTTCCTAGAGACGCCAAGTGTAGATTTGAGCGGGATTCTCTCGCCTGATTCCTAAGTGTCAAGACGTGTATACAGTCTATGTAGAAAATTGGCGCATTCAAAGTACCAGTTCTATATTGGAAGAATTCCTAAGCTTGGGTAAGTTGATTATAGTTTACGAGTACCATAATATATGTCTTTTTAAAGTTGGCCACTGCTGCCGAGAGGGAAGATTCAGCTGCGTGATCGCACAGAGTTGGGCCGTTCTTGGTGTCCATAGATCAGGCTCCGAACATTAAACCTTTCCCTGTGCAGACTAAATAGTTTGTGCTTTACATAACCCACACTATTTGTAAAGATATTAAACCCTACAAGTAATTATTCTCTGACTAGACAAACGTAGTTTTGTGCCTCCTAGCAGAGATATGGAAACTGGGTCATCTTTTAAGTTAACTGCTGTGGCGTCAGAGTTAGGTGCTCTGAGTAAAAAGTGTGTTTGACACAGATTCAGTGGGTGTGTAGTAAACAGCCTGTGGAGACGTGAAATTTATATAGGTACTAACTGTATACATTGTATGTCTGCGAGTGCAGATGTGAGGGTGGAGATAGGATGAGCTATGTGTGGTAGTGTCTATCTATCTCCACTATATACCTTGTCTTCTATCTGTTGCACTAATTTACAGACAGATAAATGAAAGGAGACATTGTCTCCTGTTCTTGAGAGTTACACTCTGAGGAATGGAGAAGGGTAGCAAATTGTGGGGTGAGCTGGTGTGTGATTAAAGTTGATTACTAACTCTAAGTTCTTTCCTGACAGGATGATACCTCCTTAGAGATCAGGCAGACGAACCATAGTCCAGCCAACAACCACCAACCCATACCATGCTGGGCACCAAGCATACCCAAAAGTCCTGCCCATTGTGCCACTACCTCAACATGGCAAGAGCTTGTTTGTAAGTTCCAGGACGAGTTGACAATTGCAGACATCTGTGTCATCAATCCAGAGAACCAGTCTCAAAGAGCTTTGTTTGGCTCTGATGCAGTTCTTGTGTCCGCACCAGTAAGACAGTCAGCGGGCACCACAGTCTTCAAGAGCTTTGTTGGGTTCTTATGCAATCCCTGTGTCATCACAGTCAGCTTGTGCCAGATCAAATCGAGGCATAGCTACCTATTGAGTCATCCACAGTCAAATCACCATGGACTGAGGAGAGCAGGGACCTACGAACTGGGATAAGTGATCTATTAATTACAATCATGCTCTCTTCCCACAGCACCTTGTGATTTCGATGATGAACTCATGTAAAAATCAAGAACATCTGGCTGCTTCAATATCTGGGTTGTGTCATTGATTCGTGAACTCCATTCACTGATTCCTCTTGATTCATTTATTTTTGTATTTAAATTGTACTTATTACATGAAAAAATTTTCATGGCTGACTTGGGTGTCCCTGTTTCAGCATTCTAACTGTCCAGCTTTTATGTTTGTGTGAATAATAAGTGTAATCTGTGTTAACATGGCTATGATAATATACTATCATAACCTGGGGGCTACCTTTTTATAGTAGTAGGGGTGTCCAGCCAAGTGTGCCTAGGAATATTATATATTTTGTAGTGCCAAAGCTTCAGTTGCCCTACTCCTGAAATAAGTTGAGCGTATATTGGCCATGGGATATCCCTTAGACCAATACGAGCCAACGACTCAACATAATTATTTCAGAGTGCTGTTGGTTCTTAAGGAGAAATCCTTAAATCAGGCACGTTACAGGAGTGATATGTGAGAACTCCTCAGCTTCTCTCTTCCTACTTCTTAAAGCTTCTGTATTCCTTAATTTCTCAACTTCTCTCTTCCTCATTCTCTGAGCTTCTCTCTTCCTCATTCTCTCAACCCCTCTCTTCCTCTTTCTCTCAGCTGCTCTCTTCCTTATTCTCTCAGCTTCTCTCTACCTGATTCTCTCAACCTCTCTCTTCCTCATTCTCTCAGCGTCTCTCTTCCTCCTTCCCTCATCTTCTCTCTTCCTCATTCTCTCAGTATGTTTCTCTTCCTCGTTGTCTCAGCGCTGTCTCTCTCTTCCTTATTCCCTCGGCCTCTCTATTCCTCGTTTTGTCAGTCTCTCTCTATCTCTCCCTTTCTCTCTCTCTCTCTCTCTCTCTCTCTCTCTCTCTCTCTCTCTCTCTCTCTCTTTACCACCTTTTCATTTTCCCCTCTCCATTTTTTTCTAATCGGAGTAAATACATATGACAAGCACAATGAAATATTCTTAATCAAAGTGTCAACCGTCCCCATTCAACCGCGTCACCCAGGATGACAAGAAGCGATGAAACGCATGGTTACGCTTGAACAAATAGTTAGTGTCATTTGCTCTAGACTCACAGAAACATAGATGTAATGTTTACCCTCTTCCGCGCTTGTTTTGGTGTCATTTGTATTCAAATCAAATATCCCTGTAAAAGAAACTTGTGTCCTTGAGCGAGTGTTGCATGTAAGAACTCACTTCACCGACTGAAAGCACTTCAAGAAAAGTGAGAAACATACGTATTTATGAATAACGTATATTTTGTTTGAGTACAATGTTTGAGTTTTGTGAAGAGTAAATTGCGATCTCTGAAAAAGAGACGTGTAAATAAACATAATTTGTATGGTTGGGGAGCGGGAAAGTACAGTCGTTGGGAAAGTTATCATCATTATCATCAATTTCAACTTCCGTCGTTAAGCGACGTGGGGAGGAACATTTTGGGATCCACTGCTAGATGGGCAGCAATGGCTATTACCATTTCGTATCCACGTTGAAGCTCTCTAATGTCATCAGTCCATATTTACCAAGTGCGACCTCTTGATTTTTTTTTTTTCACTTCAGATCTTTTTATTTGTAGCGCTTGCATTGGTAGCTGTTTTGTCTGCATTCTTATTAAATGACCAAACAATGAGTAGTAGCAGCAGCAACAGTAGTAGTAGTAGCAGTAGCAGCAGTAGTAGTAGCAGCAACAACAGCAGCAGCAACAGCAGCAGCAGTAGCAGTAGTAGCAGCAGTAGTAGCAGCAGCAGCGACAGCAGCAGCAGTAGTAATAGCAGCAGCAACAACAGCAGCAGTACCAGCAGCAGCAGCAATAGTAGAGTAGTAGCAGCAGCAGCAGTAGTAGGAGTAGAATTAATAGTAGTAGTAATAATATGCAGACTGTTGGTTCCTTGCCCCACAGACAGATGCACTCCGACCTTGAAGGAAGCACCCAATTCTATTCTTGTTTTCCCCCACAACGGGGTCCCGGAACCCACACAGGAAAGAAAGGAAATCTTTTGAATAATAGTTAGTTTGAGATGCGCCAAAGACGAGCAGAGTTCTGTTATTCATTTGTGATCAGTGAACGGGCGAAAACTTCAGAAATGTATCAACGATATATGCATGTAAATATTTTGTTGGTCATCTGTAAGCTTCGACGTTACCTTGTTGACTGCAAAGTGACATCTCGTGCTTTACATTCTTTACAATTCTCAAAAGTTACAAGTTATTGGTTACATCATCATCATCAGTTCTCGTTGTGCCTAGTGGCACATGAGGCTTCAGAGAGGACTTTCAATGCTTTCCTGTCCTGTGCAATCTTCAGTGCAGTTTTCCATGTCAAAGATGCCACACTCAGGTCACTTTCCATCGTTCGTCTCCATGTTGTTTTTGGGTGCCCCTGTTTTCTCTTTCCCTCTGGTGACCATGTGAGAGCTGTTTTGGCAGGTATATCAGGATTCATTCTCATAACGTGGCCAAGCCATTGCCATCTTCTCTCCGTTATCATACTGTCTAAAGTTTCTTGGTTTGCGACTTGAAGTAGTTTAGTGTTTGAGATTGTATCTGGTCAGACAATTTTTATAATTTTACGTAGACATGTGGTTATATGGTTATTGTAATTTCCATCCGGCTTTTAATGTTTTCATTTGAAGCCTTTTCGTATTTTATTCTCAGTCGATCTCAAAACCCTAGAGTCGAAATCCATACTAGTGCAGATTTGAACCCAACATCTTCGGGCCGAGAACAATCCTCTCGTTACTGTTCTACCATATGGCTCTTGTAATTTATTTTACTGGGACCAAAATATTTCAATGTAGGAACAAAAAATTTTCCTTTCCCCGACTCTTTCATGTTTTGCATCAAACCTTCTTTCATTTCCGGCAATTTGCTAATGGAATATAATTAGCATTGGTTGAACGTTGACCTCTTTCGCGCGAATATCCCCCCTTAATTATTTGTTTTATCACTTAGGGACCAAGTTTACAAACAAACTCCTACAGCGTTACATGTTCTTTTGTACGATTCGCCAAACGGTTGTATTCAATGGCCAACGGCTAATTTGTAGTCCCAATTGGCAGAGCACCCTGTTCAATTCGCCATAGAAACAAAAATAAGGTCAGGTCGTGCCAGCAGCTGTTGCGAGCACTGCCAAATTGGCTCACTTGAATTGCCGCGAATAAGTTGGATCTCTGGTCGTACCAGATCGCAAGATGTTGCAGCATAAATCATTCTATCGGATGATTGTAGCGACTTCAGTTCCTGGCGTCCCTATGACAAGCTGATGGTAGCATCTATATATCGCGGTGGCTTAGAAATTGTCCGGTTTGAATCTCATTTACTTAATGTAGTTTTATTACTGTTGTTTAATGCTGATGAATGCATTTAGGCCTTAACGTCTATTCTGTCACATGTAATTGCAAACGCAAGTTATAACTTTGCTCTTTCATACTTGTGTGAAAAAAAAAAAAAAATACGAACTTAGACATTTTTTTTTTTTTTAAAATATTTGTCTGACGAATGTCTCCTGTAGTAATTATCCATGGCCAGGTTGCCAAACCGCCTACGAGGCGTTTTGAAAGTTGTGAGTTGGGTTTTGAACTCTTCCTTATGTTGCAGTCTGCGAGTGTTTCCGAAATCCTTGAGGGCCATTGCAGAGATACGGAATGTCGTGTTTTGTGGGATGCCTCAGCAGACGAGCAGAAGCTCTACTGAGAGGAGTTGGGTCACATGGGTTTAAACCCAATGCAGCGAAGTTGCAGCTCATTTTCAAAAAAGGCGACCTAAAGTCCGACACTATTGTATCTAAAAAATGTTCAATTATACCCCTTGTCGTTAACAGCTTTTTCTGGCTACTATTTACATCCGATGTCGGAGATTCAACTGGCCAGACAGGTGGCTTTCATTCAGAGATCCTTACTTCAGTTGTTATTTGTGTGTATTTTTGCGCATATTTGTAGTGTTTTATATTAATATCATTTCCTGACGAAGGCTCTCCGGCCGCAACGTCCGTTTCTCGTTTACGTTTGGGACAAAAAGTTCTACTTTTTATTTGGTTCGATATCGCTAAATGTAAACGGTCTATTCCCACGTGAGTCAAGGGGATGGAGGAAGTTGCTAAACGAGTTCTTTCCTCTAATATTTGGTCAAACAGTTCCTTTCCTTCGGTTCAAGATGCTGTTTTAATACAAATGATTCCTTTGATGTCTTGATGTGGCAGAGGACTTGTTTGCTTACAACCTACACTCCGGGTAGCTCGGCAAACGGTGAGTCACTGTGAGTGGCTGGAAGGGTGGATGTTCGATGCTCCAGTGTGACACCTGGGAGAGTTACA
>CAJHNH020008483.1:300312-315312 GCA_905116865.2 Candidula unifasciata
CTCCTTCTTTGAACAGCCGGCCTCAACCTCCAACTTCTGGTCCGGAGACGTCAACAAACCACGTCTCTGAACCACCAGCGATGTTTTCCTTCAATTCTGCGTAGGAAATGAGGGGGTCCGGAATCAACCCCTCAAGGTAAAAGGGTCCGATGGCCAGCCCTGATTTGCGGACACCACGGGTAAATGTTTTTATTATACTTCTCAGTGGAGTGGAAGAGTGGTGGTGGAGTGAGAAGAGTGGGAGAGGGAAACTGTGAGCTCACAGACTAGTTACCCAAGTTTGTTTGTGATGTCGCTAGATACAGACGTCGAGGTCCGGCATGGACGGAAACAGATAAAAATCCAGTTAAGAGGGGAACATTTGGGAGGCTCCATCTTTTTTTTTTTTTTTCAGACCTTCTTTACTTTAATTGCAGATATTTTTCATTAATTTCTTCCTTTCCCCTTAGAACCGCTCTCTCTTCTTTATCTGCATTCGTTTCTTTTTTCCTTACCTTTCCCTTCCTTCTCTTCCTCCTCCTCCTCTTCCCGTTCACCAGCTGTAAACTCCATCGAAAATTATAATTGTTTGTCGACTTCTGGACAGACTGACTGACTGACATTCTACCCCACCAGCGATAAACACCCGATGACACAAAGTGCCACCATGCAGATGAGGATCGCCGTGGAGATGTCCCAGAAACCGCGTTTAGACATTTTGCCATATGTATGGCCTGCCTATATTGCGGCCCCTGGCAAAAGCCAGAGTGGGGCTTCAAATGACAAAAAATTTCGTCCTAAATAGGACGAAATTGTATATACTTCTGGACAATACTCCTGTTCCATAACCCCAGTGTTGCATGCGCATCTGTTTTACAAATAAGACTTATTTGTATGCAGACTGTTGGTATCATTGCCTCTCAGGCAGATGCACTCCGACTTCGAAGAAAGTTCCCAATTAGTCTACTTTTACGGCATGCTTTTAGGTATACAGTGGACCTGTTCTTGTTTTCCCCACACTAGGAGCCTAGAATCCACAAGGGAATCTCACTTCCTTGACATCTCGTTATTTCCCTTTTGTAACTTCCTGTTTTCTCCCTTCTCGTCTGTATCAGCCTCGTCTCTCCATTACATTCTTTTTTTTTTTTTTTTTTTCATACTGTACACTTTCTTTCCTCTTTTTTCTTAGCTTAGTCAGCCTCTACCCTCCCTCGCCTCTCTCTTGTCCTCTCTTGTCCTCTATCTATGTATGTTTGTTTGTATGTATGTATGCCTATGTGTATGCCTGTTTGCATGTTTGTTTGTATGTATGTAAGTATGTATGTATGTAATGTTTGCATGCATGTATGTGCGTTTGAGTGGGTGATCGTGTGTATGTGGGTGTATGTATGCACGCGCGGGTTTTTGCATGCACTTTACAACTCATGCTTTTGTGTTCTTTTATAATATTCATAATATGCATATTATCATATGATCATAACATGCTTTATTAGTAAAAATACAACTGCTGTGCGAAAGATGGTTGACTGGAAGGGCCAAATGTAAAACGGGCCTGCGTGCCCAATTTGTGACCCTTTGAAAATAAAGTTCGTTCGTTCGTTCGTTCGTTCTCTCTCTCACTCTCTCTCTCTCTCTCCGTGTCTCTCTCTTCTAGCATTCCAAATTCTCCTTATCTTCATTCTTCTCTTCTTTTCCCCCTTTATTTCCCCTTTATTTCCCCTTGCCCACGGTTTTCCTCCACCCTCTCCCTCTTCTTCTGTTGTTCACCAGCTGTAAGCTTCGGTGGAAAGTCCTGGTTGTTCGTCCATTTTGACTTGGGCCTTGTGCCAGGGCCTGAGTTTCGCGTGTACATCCGTTTTACTGGCTGATTTGTGTGCAGTTAGTTGTTCCTTGCCCCTCAGGCAGATCCACTCCGACTTTAAAGGACTTCTACGACATGCTTGTTGGGAAGACAGTGGGTCTACTCTTGTTTTCTTTACAATGGGTTCCTTTTCTTACCTTTATTTATGATAGCAGCAGAGGCACTCACTTAGCTCATGCCACGTCGCCTAAACTTTGCCATTGCCTGTAACTCACGCCCATGCCTTCCCCGTCATTTTAACTACACTCTCTAGCGCTCTTTTCAAATTTGTTTTTGTCTGCCTTTATTTATATGTCTCTGTTGGTTCCAGCGGCAGGCAATTCTAATTTTCTAATTATATATTATTTCATTTCTGTTACTGCCTTCACTGCTCGTCCTGCATCGCACAGGACTCTAACAACCCAGGTGTTTGTTCTAGGGATTCAGCACGCAGCGTTTCGCTAAATCGCCTTCATATCTGTCCCAGGGTATGCTGATGGGAAAGACAATGAATGAGAGAGCAGTCTGGCGGGTAGTGCGTACTATCAGAAATAAGGTCTCTATGTACAAGAGAGACATCATCAATGCCATACGAGAGACTAAACACTGTGAAGCTTTCAGTTTCGTGAAAAAAAAATTTTTTTTTTTTTTTCTGAATAAACTGCATATCCGAGGTGTACCATCTGGAGCCGCGAGACAGGAAATCCATGAGGGCGCCACCCTTCGTTACATCAGACAGAACAGCAGATATCACAGCTTTGCTGTAAACCAGCACAACGCAAATACGTCACTCGGATGAACGATCAGACGGAAGACATGTTTACTATAAGAACCTGCACTCGTCTTTGTCGAATATGTAAAGCCTGTTTCCCTTTTTAACTTTTCAGTAAAATTAAACAGCTAAAACGCCAGGGAGAAAAAAGATATCTCAGTCACTGCTATTAAATCATGCTCTGGTGATCAAACCAGCCGCTGCTTGGTAGAGAATCGATTCATTTATAGTTTTGGCGTTCTTAGTATTCATTCATTCATTCAGTAGGATGTCCCTCGCGGAACCTCGCTGCCATAACAACCCTCCGGAAAACCTTCCTATCATGAGCAAGATGTCCTGCGTCTGATACACCCATCTGGAGATCATCTGCCACATCCTGCACCCATCTTCTCCTTGGCCTTCCTCTTCCTCTCTTCCCAGGCATATACCCCTCCATTATTGTTCTCTCTAGACCTCCATGACGTTTCAAGTGACCAAAATATTTCAATTTTCTTTGTTTTATTGTCTTTACTAGCCAACCCTCTTCAATATTCAGCTCTTGAAGTATGGATGCATTTGTTCTTTTCTTTACCCAAGATATTCTTAGAACCTGTCTGTAACATTTATATTCAAATGCATTTATGCGCTGTTCCGCTTGTTTAGTAAGTGTCCAGGTCTCACAGGCGTATGTTGCAATGGGAAAGATGCATGCTCTTAAAAATCTGACCTTTGTAATTCTATCTGTACAATTCCATAATTTATTCAGTTGTTTTAGTCTTTGAAGAGCAATTGATAGTCGCCGTTTGATTTCTTTCATTGTGTCACCATTGTTGGTAACCAGTGACCCAAGATATTCGAAATTTTCCACCACTTCCAATCTTTCCTCATTAACATATAATTCCTTCTCCATGGCAGTTTTGTTTGTATGCATTATCTTTGTTTTTGCTGTGTTAAGAAATAAGTTATGATTTTCACTATTTCTTTGGAGTGAGGTTAATAAGTTTTCTAAACCATTTTGTGATGTTGATAGTAATACTGTATCATCAGCATAACGAATTTCTGGTATTTCATGACCACCGATGTTTAGGGCATCATATTGTTCCTTGTTTATATCATCTCTTACATTTCTCATTATATTTTCGGCGTACAGGTTGAACAAATACGGTGACAGCACACATCCCTGACGGACTCCTTGCTTGATGCCAAACCAGTCTGATGTCTCTCCATCTATTCTGACTGCTGCTTGTTGGTCTTGATAGAGCATTTTAATGAGCTGCACTATATTAGTATTAGGGGAATCAATATTCAACACAGCTTCAATTAATGTATTAACCTTTTCATTTAATAAACTTATTCACATTTCTTCCCCTCTTTTACACATGCATTCTTGCTAATTTTGTTTCATTTTTCTGACCACCTTCCCCCATTGCGTACTTCTTGCCGTCATGTTCACCATGATTTGTTTTTAATTTTTTTCGATTAGCTCTGCTCTCTTATCGGTTGGGTTTTGCAGCCATAATTTGTTCTGTATTTACTATTCCGTTCATAAAGACTTCGGTCGAAACGTTCGGCCGTGTTTGTGTGCGTCGTTTAAGTTCCCTCCGTTAAACTTTCTATTCACAATTTGTGTTATATTTAGCATTTCCTAAACCTGTTAAAGATCGACGATCTATATTGGTAAAAAGCGCAGCGTAATCCCTACACCACCACACATACTACCACAGCAAAGACCAAAACAAACAACCTGTCATTTAAATCTGAACAAGAACGACACAATCCGCTTATGAATCCAAATAACCCTCTACTAGAGACTTTTATCCTAATGACACGGGATGTAAAAGCGCCGTTTCTATTTCCTCAATTCCGGTCGTATCCGCGGGGATTCCCCGGCAAGAGATGATATGAGCACGAGCTCATAATCCCAACAGCGCGATGCCCGTGCAAAGCTTCGACATCTTCCGCTGCAGGAGAGCCGTCTTACGGACTTTCTCGTATCTAACTGTGGCGTGGACCGGCGGAAGGTGCGTTTTCTAACCAGTTTGTGTGGTGTGTCTAAACATGAGTTTAAGTTGTTATTGTTGCAGCACTGCTGCTGCTGCTGCTGCTTCTACTGAAGTACTTCTATTATTAAATAAGTAAAAGTAAAGTAAAGGACCCTGTTCCACTCCTTAAGGCGTAAATGGCATACAGGACTAGACCTATATTTTTTCGACCAACGGCACAAGATGGGTGATGTGGTCAGCATCACCCAGGCCGCCTTTACTTCCCGGGACTGTACCGGGTACCCACTCAAGGCTGGATCTACCTGGGAGCCAAGGTCATTTTTGAAGAAAAGTCCGGCTCCGCCAGGGAGCGAACCCACGACTTTCCGATTCGCGGCGCGCGTCTAACCGCTCTGCCACGGCGACTCCCACTTCTATTATTGCTGCCGTTAATTCTTCTTCTTCGCCGGCTTCTTCTATTTATTTTTTCGTCTTTTTGTTCGTTTTTTTTTTTCTTCGGCTTTTTTTTTTTTTAATCTTTTTCGTCTTTCTATCCGATTTGTGAATCTTTCCTTTATTTTCTGCGTCATCTTCTGTGTCTTCTTCTTTCCTTGCATGCTTTTTACCATTTCCTCTGTTCTCCGTTTCCTTGTTCTTCCTACCTTTGTTTCCTCTTCTTTTTTTTTTTTTCTCATTGTTTATCTTTTTGTTCCTGCTGTTTTCTTGTTCTTCTTCTTTTGTTTTTCTTCTTCTACTTCTTCTCCTCCTTTTCTTCTTATTCTTCTTCTTGTTCTTCTTTTTCTTGTTCTTCTTTTTCTTGTTCTTCTTTTTCTTGTTCTTCTTCTTTTTGTTCTTCTTCTTCTTCTTCTTCTTCTTCTTCTTCTTCTTCTTCTTCTTCTTCTTCTTCTTCATTTCTTCTTCTGCTTTTCCTTATTTTTCTTCTTCTTCTTCCTCTCCATAACCCACAAGGGGATGACAATGGTACAGAATGGCGCACTATGACAGCTCGTACTTAACGCGATTACAAATGATGATGATGATACATCCCCAGATGCACCACGCTGTCATTAGTCTGTAACTAGTTACAGAACAGAACTCCCCAGAATCACTGGATACCAAAGAGACACAGAAAAGACGCCAACCTCTGCGCCAGCCACGGCAAATCGTTACTGATTGCCAACAGACATTAATGGCTCACGGTTGCACATCAACATCTGATACCCAGAGTTCCCTGGGCGAGCACGTGCGCTGACGGCCTCCCACAGGTCTTGGTCAGTTCCGGTGGCGCATGCGTGGTGAGCGAATCCGGGGATTTAGTGGAAATCTCTTCGACGTTGCTAATTGAATCGCTGCTACACACTGTAATCTTCATTAAATGGAGAACTGGGGCTAATAAAGAAACATCCAGTGCTCTAGACAATGTCCAATACCTGTCGTAAAGTCTAAATCTCCAAACTAGACGTTTCGTGTGCGATAAACATTCAATGTTTTTAAAGCATTAATACAACTTTTATTATGATATAAATATCACTTTTATGGATGCAAACGTGTTCATTTTATCACGACATAAATAGTAAATACGAGAGATTTGGCGCTTTGCTGGCAAACTTTGTGACGAGTTTCTGAAGAAAAACACACATAGACAATGTTATAACTGCCCGGACAGACAGTTGCATAAATACATAGACAGACACGTTTGTAAACACTTAGACATACAATCTTGCAACTACAATATACAGTCATAAAATCTTGCAACTACAGACAGTCTTGTAAATACCTGGACATACAATCTTTTAAATATACACACACTGTTGTAACTATCCACACAGACCTACCATTTTTTAAATATACTGGCAGACAATTTTGCAACTACAAATAGCCTTGTAAATATCTGGACAGACAATCTCGTAAATATACACAAACTCTTTAACTACCCATACAGACAATCTTGTAAACAGACAGATAGTCTTTTAAATACACAGACAGTTAAAGTTAGTTGCGTATCCTTTACAGGACGTTGCAGAACCAACCCGAGCACTTTTTGGCTGTTACGCTTTTACTAGGCAAATTTACGTTCGGTAGTTTGCATACAAATTAAGAAGAGTTTGAAGGCAACTGAGATGTGATTCTTAAGAAGAATGTTGATAATGCCTTGGACTGAAAGAATAACCAACATTGAATGCCTGGAAATAGCTAATGAAAGTAGAAATTATATACAACGATAATAAGGAGACAAAGATCTTTGGTCATGTAATGAGAAAAGGAGCACTGAAAAATATCGTGACGACTGGAAAGATCCCTGGTAGAAAAGGCAGAGGCAGACCAAGAGAAATGATGGTGGATAGCTTAAGACAGTGGCATTGAAGAATATCATCAGTGGAATCGATCCAGAACATCAAAGACCAAGATCTGTGGCGACGCATGAACGCCCACGCCAGCTGGCAGGGCACTTGATGATGATGATGAGTTTGCCATTGCCTACTAAACGGTCGGCTCTCGACACAGTGTCCAAACCAACGCAAGGCGGCCTGCTGCCAAATCGCATGCAGCTGAGATCGATTTGGCATCCTGGCATTACGAAGTTCGTTCGCGGCGCCCAAGTCATAGGCGCCGACCTAGACAGATAATCTGATAAACATACAGACAGACATTTTTCTAACCACCCAGACATACACTCTTGTAACTACCCAGACAGACAAACTTGTAAACACGCAGACAGACAGTCTTCTAAATATTATGAAAAGATATTAAACCAGGCTACAATCATACAATACTGGCAATACTACATTGACAAATACACACAATCAGTTAACTGAAGTTTCTCCAGTCATCATCATCATAATGTGCCCTACCAACCGGCGTAGGCGCTCATGCGTCTCCACAGATCACGATCCCTGGTTGCCTGGAACAGTTATCTTGATGATATCCCTCCACGCCATCGTTTCAGCCCATCCAGCATCTTCTCTCTTGGTCTGCCTCTACCCATTTTCCCACTGATCTTTCCAGCTCTCACGATGTTCTCCGATGTCTCTCTTCTCATTAAGTGGCCAAAGAACAGTGTTTGTCTCTTTCTTATTGTTGAATATAGAAATCTACTTTCATTATAAATCACTATTATACCGAGCATGTGGTAAAAGCGACTAATTGGGAGGAGTGGGGGGGGGGGGGCGTATTTGTCGAAATCGGAGGTGTTTGGCCAACAGGCCCAGACTTCGCAGCCAAGCTGTAAGCTACAAATCACGTAGCAACTACCATTTGATGTGTACAGGAAGAACAAGACAGGTAGGTAAGTTGCACCCCACCAGGACATCACACAAGCAATAAACACCCGGTGACACAAAGTGCCACCATGCGGATGAGAATCACCCGTGGAGAAATCCCGGAAACCCCATTCAGCCATATTTAAGATCCGACTATATTTACAAGACAGGGTGGGCGTCAAAATTACTGAAAATTGCAGCCCACATGGGGACGACTGTCACAGAAAAAGAAGAAGAAGGTGAAGAAGAATGAAGAACAGGGGAAAATGAATGAAGAAGAAAAAAGTAGAAGAAGAGAGAAGAAAAGGGGGAAAGAAGAAGAAGAAGAAGAAGAAGAAGAAGAAGAAGAAGAAGAAGAAGAAGAAGAAGAAGAAGAAGAAGAAGAAGAAGAAGAAGAAGAAGCTAACACTGAAACATTAATCACTTCTCTCCCCTTTTAATGTAACCTGTAATGAATTACCTCCCCTCAAATTCATTACCCTTACATTTCTCATTGTCAAGTTTTATGACTCTGAGCCCAAATACTGACCCACAAATTCGCGCCCTTTGAGCCAAGGAACAAAACGAAGTGAGAAGAGCCTTCTACACACAATCTTGGCCACACAAAGACAGTGCAACAGATGCTCACACATCCTTTAAGACAAATTATAGATCTGCGCAAAGCAACACAATGAAAGATGGATGGCTGGTGTCCGCAAAGTGTGACAGAAGTCATCTAATTATTTGTTTGTCCGAACTGGATGATTTACAAACATTTTCTGCACAAACGTGCGTGTGTGTGCGCGCGCGCTTGTTTGTGTCTGTGTGATAAAGGCAATACAAACCTAGGTACCAGTCGCGCTGCCATGAAGTTAACACGGTGGGAAGGAGAGAGGAGGGAAGTTCGCAACCCCAAATCCGCACCACCCCCTCCACACACACAGTGCTGCGTGTTCTCGAGGCCTGGCGTCCGCCTTGAGTGCTGCAAGTCCTGGGTTCAAGTCCCGGTGAGGGTTGTGATTTTTTCTCGTGGACTTCTAGTAATTTCTCCTGGTCTCTGTGTGGTAAGATCGGACGCCCGTGTGTATTGTTGCGCAGGTAAAAAAATCTCTTGCCAGTTGGAAATTCGAAAAAGTACTTAACGGCGCTACTCGGGCAAACTTGTTAGTTAAAAATCTACCCATAGTATATCTGGATCCTCGCCGGTGCGATGGAGTTCGTTCACTGCGCTGAGATTCTTGGGACTCAGGCTTGTCAGAAGTAGAACGGAGCACTTATGGCTTACTACTCTTGTGCCATGATGTTGATCCGTCGTCTAAACCTAAACCTTAACACACACACACACACACACACACAAAATGGCCTTTCAAAAAAGATACAAACTTGGCAGTTGCTTCAGCCCTCATATCCCAACTAGGCCTTCCACGCCACCTAGGCAAACATTTGGTGGGCCCTCATACTCCCTTCAACACCCCTCCCCACCCCCCTACCATTTTTTTATGACGAGAAAACCACACCCTTTTCACCCCTTTACACATTATCTAGGCAAATCATTAGCTAGGTGGAGGATGGGGGGGGGGGTGTCAGGTCTTTGAGTGCCTCCCACCCCCTTTTCCTCCCTTTTTCCTCACCAGAAAAGAAAACATACCCCCGTGTGGGTTCCGGGCCCCATTGTGGGGAAAACAAGAATAAACCCACTGCCTCCCCAAAAGCATGTCGTAAGAGTCGACTAATTGGGGAGCTTCCTTTGAAGTCGGAGTGCATCTGCCGTAGAGGCAAAGAACCAACAGTCTGAATTCAAGAGAATGAGATCTGTAAAACTGATGCACACCCAACACTCAGGTTCTGGAGCAGGACTGCAGTTCAGTAGTAGACGAGCAACCAGAACTTTCCGCCAGAGTTTATACAGCTGGTGAACGCGAAGAAGAAGAAAACATAGCCCCCTCAGAGAATTATTAAAACTTTTGGTAGGGGTCACCCAGCCCTTCCCATCGGTAATCTTGTTAGGGGGCCATAATACACCCTTGAACCAAACTCAGAAATTATCTGTTCATATAATTGCAGAAAGGAGGAGATATTGTATATGTAGGTTAGTTGCGTATTCTTTACAGGACGTTGCAGAACCAACCACAACAGCCCTTGGCTGTTGTGTGGTTTTTCTAGGCAGATTTACGTCCAGTAGTTTGCCATTACCCCTGGACGGTCGGCTTTCTTGATACCACTGTCGAAACCAACGCAAGGCGCATGACCCGCAGCTGGGATCGATCCCGGCACCCCGGCATTACGAAGCGTTCGCATCAACTTAGCCACAGAGCTAACATATTGTATATATAGATAAACAAACAGACAATGTGTTGATGGGCACTCATAGAAAGAAGCAGAAAGACAGAAGGACAAACTAGACAACATAAACATGGCAGGCTATAGGTACCATGCCGGGAATTGAAACTGTCACCTCCAAATGGCGTTTGCGCCTCGCTATGGTAACTTCTTCTTCTTCTTCTTCGATCCTTCTGTCAGAAATCTTATATCAGGAGGCCGGTAGCCTTTATGAAAGCTATCGTGCAATCCATATCCTCTCGTGTACCATACAGTTTTTGTCTTTAGTGTGGTTGGAACAGGCCAGATTGCGTCTCTGTTGTCAGCACACAGTTGACAGTGTTGGAGCACATACTCAGCATTTTCGGGTGCCACGCTGCAGGGACACGTCTCCGTATTTCCTACACCGAAAAATGTGAACATGTGTTGACGAAATCTGTTGTGCCCTGCCATAGCCAAGTGTAGTGATAATATTACTACCTAGGTTTGATTCTCTGCACGGTTAATACAGCTTTCGATTTTTTTTAATCGTCTGATGTGTCCTTCTACCTATATAAGAAGATATAAAAATATCTTCACCTTCTTCTTCTCTTCCACCATTTACCTCAGCAAAGTGTTATGGGAAATGTAAGGATCGTTTGTTCACTTTTTCCAATTTATTGTTTGTACAAGTTGTGTTAATTTCTGATAGGTTGCTGTTGATGATGTCGTTCCATGTCTTGCGTAATCTTCCCCTTGCTATGTGTTTATTATATTTCTTCAGCGTGGCTCTCTGTGGCTGTTGGTACCAGGGCATTCTCGTCAGGTGGCCAAACCATCTCATTTGTTCTTTATTTAATTGTATAACTGGGTCCTTTCCTAGTTTTCTTCTAATTTCTGCATTTCTGATTTTATCTCTTCTTGTCACACAGGCAGCTCTCCTAAGACTTCTCATCTTTGTTGTTATAATCTTTCGCTCGTTTTAAACACACACACACATATACAAACATATATATATATATATATATATATATATATATATATATATATATATATATATATATACACGGACTCAAAGGTTCCCCCTCTGTTTATTTTTTAGTTAGAACTCTGATACCTATTGTATAACCTGCCTGCTATAATCATTATTATTATTATTATTATTATTATTATTAATATTATTATTATTATTATTATTATTATTATTATTATCATAATTATTATGATCATTATTATTATTATTATCATTATTATTTTTATTATCATTACTATTTTTATTATCATTATTATTATTATTATTATTATTATTATTATTATTATTATTATTATTACTATTATTATTATTATTATTCGAACATTAGTCATAAAAGTGCATTCTTCGCCTTAAAACAGGGCACAATCGATTTCGCTGTCACATCTACAACAAATTTAAGATTGGCCAATCAGCCATGTGTACTTGTGGACTGGCAACAGATCACATCCTCCAAGACTGTCCCAGATTCAACACTTCCAGGCAAAACTTCTGGCCAAAAGAGACACTTGTGGAAGTCAAACTTTACGGGCCGCTTAGTGAATTACAAAACACAGTGAAGTTCATACTAGAGACAGCATTGCAGATACAGATAATATATTTCAAGCGAACGAAAGAAGAAGAAAAAGAATAGTGCAGAAATTTTACTCATTATTCAGCTTTCATAATTTAAAATAATCAATATAAATTTTTTTTTTTTTACGAAACTAACCCAGCATTTTAGCTACATACACTTTAGAAAGCGTTGTACACATTTTTCTTATCTGTAAATTTCTCTTCTTTTTGTTTTTTCCTCCCTTTTCTACAGTGTAGGATGTTTTATGTTACCAACAGCTAACTGTGTCCAAGCTGGCAGCAATTGGAAGTGGCGATTTTTTCGTTTATTGACAAACGCATTTTGCGAACATCGAAAAGTAGCTTTTGTTCTGGCGAAAATCGGCTCGGAAAATCCTTTGAGTAAATATTGGATTAGGCTTCCAGCGCGTTGAAAATGTCAACACTGCGACCGAGTCCCGTAGCTTAAGAAAAATGGGGGATGAACCGGCAGGAGAGTTTGTTTGTGAGTAGTACCAGGGTATGTGTGTGTTGTGTGTGCGTGAGTGTGCACGTGTATGCTTGCCCTAAGGTTCTCTGGAAGTGGGGAAGGGAGAATTATATTGGGTGAGGGAAAAAAATGTATTTCATAATGGGAGGATTTTTAAGAATGATTTTTAGGGAAATTTTATCGCGAGTCGTAAATTTATTTATCTATGTTTTTATCTTTTGTAAGTATTTTATGGGGTATTTAACACATCTTTCTTTCTCTTCCTTTAGGGGTAATAAGGGGTGTCTTATTAATATCCTACCCCAAACAGGGGAAATCCACAGGTTAGGGGACAGTGTAATATTTCAGGGGGTGGTAGATAGACTGCATGCAGTCGTGGGACCTAGGCTGCATGTAGTAGTGGGACCTAGGCTGCACTCTGTCGTGGGACGTAGGTGGGTCGGGGTTAGGGTCAGTTCTAGATGTTTTGGGGTCGTTAAAAGCATCAGAAAGCCGGGAAACCCAGTCTTAACACCCTAAAAAAATGTAGGACTTTCTTGTGACGTCATCTGGGGTAGGATATTATTAAAGCACCTAATCAGGACATCCCAGCTTCAAATTCATAGCAGACGGGTCACCCCATAGATGCTTTGTTCCTTCTCCTTCTTCTTCTTCTTCTTCTTCTTCTTCTTCTTCTTCTTCTTCTTCGTCGTCGTCGTCGTCGTCGTCGTCTTCTTCTTCTTCTTCTTCTTCTTCTTCTTCTTCTTCTTCTTCTTCTTCTTCTTCTTCTTCTTCTTCTTCTTCTTCTTCTTCTTCTTCTTCTTCTTCTTCTTCTTCTTCTTCTCCTCCTCCTCCTCCTTCTTATTCTACTTCTTCTTCTATTTTCTTCCACCTTGTACCTCAACGAAGTGTCGGCGGTAGATGTAACATTCGTTGATGAGTTTGTCAAAAGCACTATTAAGACTTTTGTTCATTTCCCTAAGCTGTTCTTAATGCCATCACTCCAAATTTTCCGAGGTCTTCCCCTCGCTCTATACCTGTTGTAACGTTTTAGTGTGGCTCGCTGTGGCAGATAGTACCAGGGCATTCTTGGTAGGTGTCCAAACCTCTTCATTTGTTGTTCTTTGATGACCTGTAAGACTGGTTTTATTCCTAGCATTCGTCTGATTTCGTATTCTGTCTTTCCTCGCAGCTCTTCTAAGGCATTTCATCTCTGTTGTCAACATTTTACGTTCAATTGTCCATGTTTGGCACTGATAGCATACTATTGGCCATACAATAGTTCTGATACGATTCACTTTAGTACTCCCGGGTATCTGCTTGTGTTTCAACAGAGGAGATAGTTGCCCCATTACTTGATTAACTTTGGCACATAAGGCACACAGGTACCGTCCCAGTGCCAAAACCACACAGAATGTCCATCACTGTCCCTTGTGGGACTGACGCAGGATGAGCTCTTAGCAAAGTCACTAGTATTAAATGCATAAGGCAGCCGTTAAAAGTGCTAACACAAACAGTCCGACACTAGAAATGCAATTTACTATCGATGGAAGCAGCAGTCACAACAGATCAGTAGCTGTACACGCAATTAATCACGTAAGGCATCACGAGTTGGCTCTCTGGCTACAGGCCACTCCCCGTTTTCTTAATTTACAGTTCACTAAATGAAATACATTAGTGAATGTTAAAAAACATTCCAAATTAAATTCGCAGCTCACAGTGTTGTGCAGTGCACTTAACTTAGTAGCTGGGGTGACGAAACTGTGTCCTTTCAGTCTAAATTTGGAAGAAAATACAACAGCCAACTATTGTTGGAAGCTTAAATTGCCACACAGACACACAAATAAATGTAATCTGCCTATCTCCCATAGTGACCGGAAGTCACCCTTAATTAGTCGGCATTGGGTCTATTCTTTGCACAAAGATCAATTTAAGAACCCGTCTTCTTTCCAGGGAAAGACGTACATTCAGCACACACCAGTCCTCTCCATTTTTTAAACATCTTTGTCTACTTCCTAAACATCTTTGTCTACTTCCTAAACATCTTTGTCTACTTCCTAAACATCTTTGTCTACTTCCTAAACATCTTTGTCTACTTCCTAAACATCTTTGTCTACTTCCTAACTCCCGTTGTTTATTTATTTACTTTCATTCTTTTTTTTTTTTTTTTTTTTGCGCTGAGTTCGAGTGCAAAGACAGACTAGTTATACTTTGATGAAATTTTCTCAAAGTGTGTCCTATCCAACGCCAGCGTCTTGTCCTCACCTCTTGATTCATTGGAAAATGTTAAGTTCTCTCCCTAAAGAATTTAACTCTTTCAGGCCCACAACTTTTCGTAGAAGTTGCTTAAGAAGAGAAGTAAACATTGTTTGTTTGTTTGTTTTAGTATCCAGAAGCCATGAGTTGTTAACCCTTAGGCTCGGTATTATGGATATCGCAACCTTTCGGCCTTGATTCCATTGTAAATACCGTAAATCTGAGAGAAATGTGGCTTTCCTGCCTACCCCCGGGATTGAACACGGACCACAAGGAGTTCTTCACCCGGTCTCCGCGCAATCCGGTTTAGCCAACTACGCTAGAGAAAATTTTGAAGTTGGAACAACGGACCAACATCATGGCACACGGGTGCTCCGTTCTTCTTCTAACTAAAGTCTGAGTCCGAAGAAGCTCAGCCCGTTGCACAGGTTCTGCAGCACCGGCGAGGATACTGAAATACTTTGGGTAGATTTTCAACTCTAAATTTTGCCCGGGCAGGGCCCTTTAGTTACTCTTTTCGATTGCCAACTGCTAGGGTGTTTATTTTTTTTTTTTTTTTGGTACGTGCACAACAATGCACATGGGCGTCCGATCTGACTAC
>CAJHNH020008483.1:320312-360312 GCA_905116865.2 Candidula unifasciata
GAAAAACTGTGACTTGATCTGTTCTGTTCAAGTGTTTCAGAAAATCTTTTTCGTAGTTATAAACAGTTAAATTTATTGAGAAGCAAAGAATGAAATGGTTTGGTCACCTAATGAGAATGGAACCAACGATGCCAGCATCAAGAGCATACAACATGAAAATCGAAACAACAAGAGGCAGGGGAAGACCAAGAAGAAGATGGATTGAAGGAGTCACGGACAACTTGAGACTTCATAACATCACGGCATATGAAGCGACTGAGCGCGCCCTGGCTCGGTTGCCGATCATCTGATAGACTGCGACGCCTAGCGGCACAAGCAGATTTTGACAAAAGAAAGAAGAAACAGTGTTGGTTTTCCAATCTGTTTCTGATTTTCTCTTTATGAGAGTTTTGACTTCTGGAAAAGATAGTGGCTGGTAGGTCTGTGGTTTGTTACTGCCTTCCTTTGCTAAAGCATCAGTGCTTTGATGCCACAGTGAAATGGACTCCACTGCAAATGAGTTTCTGCATTTGTTGACATCATATTCTTATACTTGAAAACTCACACAACTCAGTCGTACAATGTGTGTTGCAACGCCTTGTATCGATTGTGTGTGCAGGCTAGTGATGCCCCGACTCAGAGTGAACAGATTGCTCTAATGAAGTGTAGATTTTGAGTCGATCATTCACACACGGATATGTATATTCACCATCATCATGATGGAGTAAAAACGAGTTGAAGGTATTCTCGACTCCTTCTCCCCCTCCCCCTTCTTCTTCTTCTTCTTCTTCTTCTTCTTCTTCTTCTTCTTCTTCTTCTTCTTCTTCTTCTTCTTCTCACCCTCCAACTTCTTCTTCTTTTTTACTTTTTCTTTTCTTTTTTTTTAGTACAAAAGTTTTCTTTTATCGGCGTTCTTCTTCTTCTTCTTCTTTGTTCACCGGCTGTAAGCTCCAGCGGAAAGTCCTGGTTGTTCGTCCACTTCGACTTTTGCTTTGTGTCAGAGCCTAAGTTTTGCGTGTACATAGTTTTACTGGCTTTTGTGTGTGCAGTTATCTGTTCCTTGTCACGCGAACTTTGAAGGAAGTCCCCAATTAGTCGGCTCCTACGACATGCTTGTTGAAAAGGCAGTTGGTCTACTCTTTTTGTCCCCTCAATGGGATCCCGAAAACCACTGTTCTATTCAGGAGAATGTTTGGCGCTTATTCAGTAACCTCTCTATTCAGCACTTATAATGACACTAGATGATGATAACCTACACACAGACTACCACACCCACAACACATATCTAGTGACAACTCCACGACCCAAGTCTAGCGTGTACTCCTCGTCCTTCTCGCTTCGCCAGTTCTAACACCTGAATCAACACAGGAATCCTAGATGAGTCCGCGAACCACCGAGTGGGGCCACAGTTTTCGACGGGAGATTGCGACTTAATGATCCGAAGGGAAAATTGCCCAGAAAAGCGTGAAAGCTTCTTCAGGAGACTGACACAGGCATCTTTTAAATCTCTGGACCCATCCAAGTTGAAATGGTAATCTGGTCGCTTCAACCGACACCTCCGTCCGGCCCATTCTCACGGATAGCCGAAGACTTGCCAGGAAAACACGACACCTCAGTGACTGCGTGACTGTCAAATAAAATTGTAGGAACACCGTTGATTGTCTGGCGTGGGCGACTGCGACTTGTCACGACGATTTAAGAGGTGGTATGACCTAGAGCCACGCTGTAAGAATTTGGAACCTGTGAGAAAGAATTGACAGATATACTGTAATCAATTAATTACATCATCAGTTTCACACCAAACGGATAGTCACATCGTTGCTCCGCTCCTGTGCCAACGAAAATCACACGGAATGTTTAGCACTGTACCTGAGAAAAGCCAATAGAATACACAAGCATTAATAATCGCACAAGACAGCCACCATAAGTGCCAACACAAACAGTCGTGCACTAGAAAAAGAGTTCATCCTCTGTGGAAGCAGCGTATGCAACACAGCAGCAGTTGCACACGCAATTAACTTTGCAATGTGGGTGTTCAAGGGAATGAGTGTGCAGATTATCTGGTGGACAAGGCTGTTACCACGACTGGCTGGGCACTGGACAGGAGTGGTGTCATTAATGCCACGCGAAATGCTTGTGGTGAAGAAGATAACGACGGCAAGCAGGACTCATTGTCCATGCTGTCGGACAGGCTGTGCAACCTGGAGTAGCCAGATTTGAACATTTCACCAAAGGCACATTTGATTGTCTATCCAGATGATAGTGTTATATTGTGCTACTAGGGGGCATAAAACTCACAGCCCATGGCGATGGCGAGTGTGACTAGCAAGACCCGTCCGTGTCAAGAAAAGTCTTCCATAATGATAGCATGGGATTTCAGGACCATTGTTGTCAACATTTGTGTTTAATCCGTTTCTTTTCAGACGCTCAGCTCTCATCCTTTCTGCAATCTTTTCTCCCTTCATTCTCATTCCTTCCTGTTATGCCCTCTCCACAAAACACGATCCATGGCATTTTGTTCCCATGTGTCCACCTCAATACCTGTACCGTTTATGTTCCACTTGCACACATCTTTATACCATAGTTGAGGTCGGCCTCGACATCTTCTGCCTGTCTTTAATTCACCATAAAGGATGTCCTTAAGGATTTTAAAAAAGAGATCTGATTGGTCAGTTCCATTGTGTTACAAGTAATACACATAAGGGGAACAAAGGCGGCCAGCATAAATCTTAACACAGCCACTTAAATTACTTCTTCTTCTTCTTCTTCTTCTTCTTCTTCTTCTTCTTCTTCTTCTTCTTCTTCTTCTTCTTCTTCTTCTTCTTCCTCTTCTTCTTCTTCTTCTTAGTATTCACCGGCTGTAATCTTCCAGGACTTGAGTTTTGCGCGCACAACAGTATTACGGATCAGTCTAATTGGTATGTCCAGTGTTGATTCCTCGCCTCTAAGGCACATATGTTCCAATTTCGAAGGCAACGCCCCTAATAAGTCACCCTATACGACTCTTGTTAATGGTGGGCAGGAAGGCAAGGGGTCTTTCCTCGCTGCTACCCTCCTTCAATGGAGGTCCCGAAATCAACTTAGGGATGTTCACGCAGACTAACCTTAGCATCATCATCATCATCACTACCATCACCAACATCATTATCATCATCATCGCATCATCCTTATTGCTATCATCATCATCACTATCATCACTTCTTCTTCTTCTTCGCGTTCACCAGCTGTACACTCTGGCGGAAAGTTCTGGTTGTTCGTCCACTACTGAGCTGCAGTCGGGCTCCAGAACCTGAGTGTTGCGTGTGCATCAGTTTTACAATCTCATTCTCTTGAATACAGACTGTTGGTTCCTTGCCTCTCCGGCAGATGCACTCCGACTTCAAAGGAAGCTCCCCAACTAGTCGACTCTTACGACATGCTTTTGGGGAGGCAGTGGGTCTATCCTTGTTTTCTCCACAATGGGGCCCCGGAACCCACACGGGGGAACTATCATCACTATTAGCACTATCATCATCATCATCATCATCATTTGCCGTGCCGAAAGGCGTTCTCTGTTATGTTAGGCCATCCCATACCTGTTTCGCCCCATTTATCCGGCCAGGTCATCCAGGTATATATATATATCTCTCTTCTCCTTCCTCTTGGTCTCAAATTTGATGAAAGGGAAAATCCCGGACCGCACCTCCGAGTGGTGGAGGCTGGGAAACACACCACGGTGCGGCTCACGTAGATATGGGGACCGAGTATCCACCGGAATAAGTGGATCACTCCGCAGCTGGGCAGAGAAGCGCACCCACTTGTCCTGACAGGTCGGAGGTGCAGGTTAAAATATTCCATGTGGACGTGGAAGGCAACGGGAAACCACCACATTATATTCTTAAGAGAACTCATGAGTAAACACAGACTTCCTCTTGCTCTTTTTCCATCAGTGATGCCAGTTGTCACCAAGTTCTCGACTCAGTTCCTTCACACCACATGTCCCCGTGTGTTTTCCGGGGCCCTATTATAGGGAAAACAAGAATAGACTCACTGCCTAGGCAAAAGCATGTCGTAAGAGTCGACCTGAGAGACAAGGGACCAACAGTCTGCATACAAATGAGTCAGATCTCTTAAACGGATGCACACGCAACACTCAGGTTTTGGAACAGGACTGCAGTCCAGAAGTGGACGGGCAACCAGAGCTTTCCGCCGGAGTTTACAGCTGGTGAAGGCGAAGAAAAAGAAGAAGATGAAGACACCACACTTCCGGCATACACTGACTGCCTGTCCACGTCTCGTTTTTCTCAAAAGTTCACGACTGTCTCAAATTGTTGGGGGCTGGGGGGATACAAGCTTGTCGTAAAGGGCGACTGATTAAGATTTTGCTGAAATCGAATGTATTGGGGCTTAAGGCACAGATATCGCAACCTAGCCAGAAAAAAACATTACAACGTGTCAACCGTCCACATGCAAGAAGAATAGTATATTTTGCATTGTTCGTCTCCATAGACACCGGAACCTACCAATCAAATGGAGGTTAGTTGCGTATCCTTTACAGGACGTTGCAGAACCAACCCCAGCAGCCTCTTGATTTTTTAGGCAAATTTACGTCCAGTAGTTTGCCATTGCTTTCTGGACCGTCGGCTTTCTTGTTACCAACGCAAGGAGCATGGCCCGCAGCTGGGATCGAACCCGGCATCCTGGCATTACGAAGCGTTCGCATCGACTTAGCCACAGAGCCACCAATTAAATACCTTTCTTGAATGTTTGTGTATTTTAGATAAAGCATTACGGTCTACTGTGTTCGTAAATTGTAGCCGTGATTGTTATTCGACCTATGCTTCGTTAATACAAATTTCTGTAACCTTTAGTACCACTTCAATGGTTTGAAATGAATTATGTCCGTATTACAAAGTTGTGGATTTCAAGCTGTACGATAGACATGGCCAATAAGACACATTTTGAGGGGGTGCATAGGTGACTATGTTCTTCGTGCACTTATTTCCATAGCAAGGCGCATACGCCGTCTGGAGGTGACAGGTTCGATTCCCGGCACGGTAACTTAAGCTTTCAATTTTTATATTGTGTAGTGTGTTCTAGTCGGCTCTGTGGCTAAGTCGATGCGAACGCTTCGTAATGCCGGGATGCCGGGTTCGATCCCAACTGTGGGCCATGCGCCTTGCGTTGGTTCCGACAGTGGTATCAAGAAAGCCGACCGTCTAGAAACAATGGCAAACTACTGGACGTAAATTTGCCTAGGGGCTGTTGGGGTTGGTTCTGCAACGTTCTGTAAAGGATACGCAACTAACCTTAAACTAGTGTGTTCTTCTATCTTTCTAATGTTTTCTATGAATGCCGATCAATACATTTTTGGTTATTTTATTTATACATATAAAACAAATGGCCACTCAACATTTTGAGAACGGAAATTTTCCAACCTAGACGAATTCAGAAAGTGTGGCAAGGGAAACAACCAAGAAAATATTTGTTTGTGTTCTTGATCAATGTCTGCCGAGTAGTCCAGCCAGTGTTCTTCAAGTGAGGAAGCAAACTTTACCCCACCATGACATCACACAAGCGATAAACACCCTGTGACACAAAGTGCCACCATGCGGATGAGGATTACCCGTGGAGTTGTCCCAGAAACCGCGTTTAAACGTTAGGTTAAGTTACGGTCCCCGGCAAAAGCTAGGGTGGGGCTTCAAAATAACGAAAGATTGCCTCGACGATGACGACGATTATAATTTAGTGTTCTTCAAACTTTTTTTTAAAACTGTCGCCGGCCAGCAGAACCTACCCACAAGTGTCATTCACCCAGTAATAGGAGTGCGGCTGTATTTTGTTTTCCTAGCCTTGTTTTGAGACGCGCATTGCCCACTGGTGTACACTGGTACATGCAGAACAAACGATCACACATGCGGTAATCGTGTCAGACTCTGTGAACATGCTTCAGAAAATTGATACAGCGATTCTACGCTCCGCTTGTGAAGAAATCATACGGAAGTCGCAGTTAACCTCCATCGTCTGGATCGACACACTTGGGCACGCAGGAGTAAATTGTAACGAAAGAGCTGACCAGCTGGCAAGTATTGCACTAATGCAAACTAGAAAAAGCATGGACAGAGTGATATCATCAACTCTGCACGGACTAGGTTGGGGGATAATGGCGAATCTCTGACGCAAACACGACTTCGTGACCGAGGAATTAGGCTTGGAAAAGCGCGACCATGCAGTTTTCAAGGTGAAGACAGGAGATATTATAACCAACTTCTCATAGGAACAATAAGTAGAGGAACCTTGGAGTGGTTGCTGCTTCGGAAGACTGAGCACGCATGGAGATGCCCAATGTGCAAAGTCGTCGACTATGATAACATAACATTAGGACGTCTGTGTGGAACCAGAGGGTTCAAGAATGTAGACAGAGACAAAGAAAACGGTCAGTGACAGTTGTTTTGTGGCATCCCAATATAACTGTGCTATAAAGCTGGAAGGTTGAACGGGGTATCTTAAATTTGTTCCTATGTGATTCTCATGCTTGAGATGTTAATACTACAAAATGCAAATCAGGAGGGGAAAAAAAAAACTTTCGCGACGGCTAGACAGAAACAAACACAAATGTAGATGAAAATAAATTCCGTGACAACTCCACCAGCCTCATCTTCATCAACATCCACTTCATCAACATCATCTCCATCAACATCATCTTTATCAACATCATCTTTATCAACATCATCTTCATCAACATCATCAACATCATCTTCATCAACATCATCTCCATCAACATCATCTCCATCAACATCGTCTTCATCAACATCCTCTTCATCAACATCATCTTTATCAACATCATCCTCATCAACATCATCCTCATCAACATCATCTTCATCAAATCATCTTCATCAAATCATCTTCATCAAAATCATCTTCATCAACATCATCCTTATCAGCATCATCTTTATCAACATCATCTTTATCAACATCATCTTCATCAACATCATCTTCATCAACATCATCTTCATCAACATCATCTTCATCAACATCATCTTCATCAACGTTATCTTCATCAACATCATCTTCATCGACATCATCAACATCATCTTCATCAACATAATCTTTATTAACATCATCTTCATTAACATCATCTTCATCAACATCATCTTCATCAACATCATCTTCATCAGCATCATTTTCATCCACATCATCTTCATCAACATCGTCTTCACCAACATCATCTTCATCAACATCATCTACATCATCTTCATCAACATTATCTTCATCAACGTTATCTTTATCAACATCATCTTCATCAATATCATCTTCATCAACATCATCTTCATCAACGTCATCTTCATCAACGTCATTTTCATTAACGTCATCTTCATCAATATCATCTTTATCAACATCATCTTCATCAACACCATCTTCATCAACATTATCTTCATCATCTTCATCAACATCATCTTCATCAACACCATCTTCATCAACATCATCTTCATCAACATCATCTTCATCAACATCATCTTCATCAACATCATCTTCATCAACATCATCTTCATCAACATCATCAACATCATCTTCATCAACATAATCTTTGTCAACATCATCTTCATTAACATCATCTTCATCAACATCATCTTCATCAACATCATCTTCATCAACATCATCTTCATCAACATCATTTTCATCCACATCATCTTCATCAACATCATCTTTACCAACATCTTCTTCATCATCTTCATCAACATCATCTTCATCAACACCATCTTCATCAACATCATCTTCATCAACATCATCTTCATCAACATCGTCTTCATCAACATTGTCTTCATCAACATCCTCTTCATCATCTTCATCAACATCATCTTCATCAACATCATCTTCGTCAACATCATCTTCATCAACATCATCTTCATCAACATCGTCTTCATCAACATCATCTTCATCAACATCATCTTCATCAACATCATCAACATCATCTTCATCAACATAATCTTTGTCAACATCATCTTCAATAACATCATCTTCATCAACATCATCTTCATCAACATCATCTTCATCAACATCATCTTCATCAACATCATTTTCATCCACATCATCTTTACCAACATCTTCTTCATCATCTTCATCAACATCATCTTCATCAACACCATCTTCATCAACATCATCTTCATCAACATCATCTTCATCAACATCGTCTTCATCAACATTGTCTTCATCAACATCCTCTTCATCATCTTCATCAACATCATCTTCATCAACATCATCTTCGTCAACATCATCTTCATCAACATCATCTTCATCAACATCGTCTTTATCAACATCATCTTCATCAACATCATCTTCATCAACATCATCTTCTTCAACATCATCTCCATCAACATCATCTTCATCAACATCATCTCCATCAACATCATCTTCATCAGCATCATCTCCATCAACATCATCTCCATCAACATCATCTTCATCAGCATCATCTCCATCAACATCATCTCCATCAACATCATCTCCATCAACATCATGATTTCATCATATCCACGTACCCACCTGCCTACTCGCATATCCACGCACCCACCTGCCTACTCACATTTCCACGTACCCACTTGCCTACTCGCATATCCAAGTACCCACTTGCCTACTCGCATATCCACGTACCCACTTGCCTACCCACATATCCACGTACCCACTTGCCTACTCGCATATCCTCGTACCCACTTGCCTACTCGCATATCCACGTACCCACTTGCCTACTCACATATCCACGTCCCCACTTGCCTACTCACATATCCATGTACCCACCTACCTACTCGCACACCCACCCGTAACCGTAGCTACCTACTTACCTGCCAGCCTACCTGTCTACTCGCATCTCTGTCTATCTGCTCATCTCCCCACACACCAGGCGATCAACCTACCTACACACCAGTTTGCCTAATACCTTTTTATCCGCCAACTTGCTTTCCCTGTCCTACTTCTTCTCCTTCTTCGCGTTTACCGGTTGTAAACTCCGGCAGAAAATTCTGGTTGTTCGTCCACTTCTGGACTCTATCCAGTTCCGGAAACTGAGACTTGTGTGCACATCCGTTTCACAGTTCTGACTCATTTGTATGCAGACTGTTAGTTCCTTGCCTCTCATGTAGATGTACTCGGACTTCGAAGTAAGCTTCCAATTAGTCGACTACTACGACATGCTTGTTGGGCAGGCAATGGGTCGCTTATTCTTGTTTCCTCAAAATGGGACCCCAGAATCCACCTATAAACTAAAAGAGGAACCCAACTAAACAACATACGCATCATCTAAAAACGCTTTCCCAACTATCTTTATTTATAATGTGTTTTTTTTTAAACATTTGCTGCGAAAGATGGAGAACGAATAAAGACACGGGTCGAAAGTGAAATTCACTGCAAAAGAAAAGTCCATTGACATAGATCAGCTTTAAATGTAAAGAATTCGAAAACGGCGAATAAAAGAAAGAAAAGAGAAATGTCTGGGCAACCGCAATAATCAACAGTTATACGACAAAGAAGGTGGCGATACATTGGGCACATACTCAGGAGAAGCGAAAGGAGAAACGCCAAACAGTTACTGAAATGAGAAACAGATGAATGGAGAGATAAGGACGTCCAAAAGAAAGCTTAAGAAGAAAGTATGGAAGAGAGGCCAAAGATGCTGGGTTGGATTCAATCCAGGCTGTGGAAACAGTTGTGTAGGATATAACTGAATGGAGGAAAAGGATGCAAGCCTGATACGACTTAAATGATACAGATGATCAATAATTAATTATGGACTGACGTCATAAAGGATCTGAACATCAAGGAAGATCTGATAGTAAACAGCATCTTGTCTCGAAAACGAATCTATTCTGGCTATATCAAGCGCCACGGCCGACTGGAACAAATAATAAAAGGCATGGTGCCAGGAGAGAGGGGCAGAGGCCGACCAGCACCAAGATGGGCACAGGATACAAAGGACGCCTTGAGTTGGGAAGTTTACGAGGTGGCAGAGTTGGCGCGATACCGAATTTCTTTCAGGCAGACCGTGATAAGAACGACGTTCTGCAAAGGATCTGCTACATGATGATGATGTTGATGATCAATGAACTACCGTTCCGCCCTTACATATAATTTTACCCATCTGTCCCTCCAATACTTTCCCAAGACACGATGAACTTCCCCAAAGAACCTGTACCACTAGCGTGAAGACCAAAATAATCAAACTCTTGGCTGAATCCATTAATTCCCATTTGATGGTCTGGACACTTGAAGATATCTCCAATCTGCGAGCCGATCCCACCCACCTGGATCGATTACCCCGTGGTTGCCACCCAATATCTCACTGCCTGGGGTCAGATATTCTATCAGGCACGTCAAATCGAAACAGGATTCTAAATCAATGTTGACCTTCTAGTAGTGCCTGGCCCCGAACTAAGGCAGATGCGCCGGGATCCTCGGCGGTTAAGATGGCTTCCATACTTGTCCCAACGCAATGTCAACTCCGCAGCAAATAAAGGAATTCCCACACTTGTGATTGGATCACGAGCAGGCCTTGACATGGCTGATGACGGAGCAAACAGGTACGAGGGTGGAAATCTGAGAGAGTCACGACTCACCTGTTTTCTGACTCGGGTACAAAGGGACAGGTAAAAATTAATCTCGTAATCACAGATTTTTTTTTTTTGTGGGGGGGGGGGGGGGGGAGGGGGAGAGGTTGTCTAGTTCGCATGGACATGATCGTGCTGTTTTTGTTATCCGTTGTATAAAATGTTTACAGCAGGAGGAGGATTTGTTAGAAAGGGGAGAGGGGATAACAGGGGCAATGGAGGAGACTGAGACATCAATAGAAAAAGATGATAATGATGATGATGGTGGTGGTGGTGATGATAATGATGATGATGGTGGTGATGCTAATGATGATGATGATAATGATGATGAGGATGATGATGATGATGGAATCTGATTGATCGGTAGATTTGAAAATAGCTTTGTCATAAAGTTAATGAAGTATGTGGATTAACTTATGGAAGGATACATGGATTGATGGATGGACGGATGGATGGATTGATGGATTGGTGAATGTATGGATGGATTGATGGAAGTATGGATGGATAGATGGATGGATGTATGGATGGATGGATAGGTGGATGGATGGGTGGATGGATGGATGGATGGATAGAAGGATGGATGGATGGATGGATAGAAGGATGGATGGATGGATGGATGGATGGATGGATGGATGGATGGATGGATGGATGGATGGATGGATGGATGGATGGATGGATGGATGGATGGATGGATGGATGGATGGATGGATGGATGG
The DNA here is from genome assembly GCA_905116865.2 of Candidula unifasciata. Lineage (NCBI taxonomy): Eukaryota > Metazoa > Mollusca > Gastropoda > Stylommatophora > Geomitridae > Candidula > Candidula unifasciata. The sequence continues at coordinate 331,582 of CAJHNH020008483.1, forward strand.
ATGGATGGATCGGCTGTCAGAAACAGACACATTGTGGGAGCGTAGTGAGGCGGGTAGACCATGAGATATGTAGGTATTTTGGCTGGTTGGCAGACAGTCAGGCAGACTGGCTAGTTGGCAGATAGTCAGGCAGGCTGGCTAGTTGGCAGATAGTCCGGTTGGCTAGTTGGAAGACAGTCAGGCATGTTGGGTAGTTGGCAGATAGTCAGGTTGGATAGTTGAAAGACAGTCAGTCATGTTGGCTAGTTGGCAGATAGTTAGGCAGGTTAGCTAGTTGGCAGACAGTTAGGCATGTTGGCTAGTCGGCATATAGTCAGGTTGGCTAGTTGGCAGACAGTCGGGCAGATTGGCTAGTTGGCAAATAGTCAGGTTGGCTAGTTGGCAGTCAGTCGGGCAGATTGGCTCGTTGGCAGATAGTCAGGTTGGCTTGTTGGCAGACTGTCAGGCATGTTGGCTAGTTGGCAGAAGTCAGACAGATTGGCTCGTTGGCAGATAGTCAGGTTGGCTAGATGGCAGATAATCATTACGTTTGGCTGGTTGGCAGATAGTTAGGTAAGTCAACTGGCTGGCTAGTTAGCAGACAGTCAGGCAGATTGACTATTTCGCAGACAATCAAGCAGATTGGCTAGTTGGCAGATAGTTAGGTAAGTTGGCTGGTTGGCAGACAGTTCGGCAGACAGGCAGGTGAATTTGCATTTTGGAAAGTTGATAGACTGGAGATTGAGTGTTCCCTTTTCTATTCTTTTTGGGTGAATAATAAGTCTTTATTTAATCTGTCTTCTTCAAAACCAGGATGCGGGTTATGCAATTATCATCGCCACAATCATCTTTATTATCGTCACCACAGTCCAGTAATAGCATTATCCTTTATGTTACATGATTACCCGGTGAATGATTTGGTCATCTTGCCAGACTTGAACAAAATCAACCAGCAGCTATAGCGTAAAAACAGCAGGCTAGAAGACAAGAGGCAGACTAAGAAAGAGATGGGTGGATGGAATAAAAGACACTGCAGAAACGCGGTATGACATTAACGTAGCTAGCAGAAGACAGGGTAACTACATCTTTCTTCTTTCTGGCCCGGCTCGCTAGCGAAGTTAGCCAAACCTGACTTCGCGGCGACCAGGTGCCGAACTGCTTGTAATCTGGGTTGATTTGGTGATCTTGCCAGACTTGAACAAAATCAACCAGCAGCTAGAGCGTACTAAGTTAAAACAGCAGGCTAGAAGACAAGAGGCAGACTAAGAAAGAGATGGGTGGATGGAATAAAAGACACTGCAGAAACGCGGTATGACATTAACGTAGCTAGCAGAAGACAGGGTAACTACATCTTTCTTCTTTCTGGCCCGGCTCGCTAGCGTAGTTGGCCAAACCTGACTTCGCGGCGACTAGGTGACGAACTCCTTGTGATTAGGGTTCACGCCCGGGGTAGAAAGAAAAGCGGCATTTCTCCCAGATTTACGGTGCCTATCATGGAATCAAGGCCGAAGGGTTGCGATATCCATAGTACCGAGCCAAAGGATTTACAGCTCGTGGTTTCTGGATGCTTAGCAACATGCGGCCCTTTGCAACAGCACATGTGGCTCGCACAAAGGAAATATTCTGCAACATTTGTTTGTTTTTATATGACTCCAATTCGTTGTCGTTTGTGGCCAACACGACAACACAAATATGACCTATATGGCTGTTGGGGAGGGGGGGGGGGTGTTGGTCATTTTAACACGCTCGCTTTACAACATAAAGGTTAGTTTTACAGGACGTTGCAGAACTAACCCCAACAGCCCCTGGCTGTTGTGTGGTTTCTCTAGGCAAATTTACGTCCAGTAGTTTGCCATTGCTTTCTGGACGGTCAGCTTTATTGATACCACTGTCGAAACCAACGGCTCAGTTTGGAGGGAGAGTTGTGAAGGAAGATTCTGAAGCTTTTGCCGTAACTACAAGTAGTCTGACTATGGAGGTCATGGCTGTGACTAAAGCAGTAACATGACCAGAGACACAGACTTTCACTGTAGCATGCTTTCTCAGTGACTCGATGAGTATGCTCAGGAAGATAGAGAATGGCTGGGTCCCAAGGCAGTGGTTGATGGCTCTACAGAATTCACGGCTGACAAGGATTAGTTTCATTTTCGTGCCAGGACATGTGGGGGTACAAGGAAACAAGCAAGCTGATAGACTTGCAGGTGAGGCTACTGTGAAAGCCGGACAAGCCATGGACCAGGCTGATATACTGAATGCTCTTCGAAATTTAAGACGTTTGCGTGAACTTTGAGAACTGTGAATCTGCAACCATGGTCAGACTGCAAAAACAGCAAGTTTAATGGGGTGTCGCCAAACAATAACACCAAACGGGTAGCCAAAGAAGAAGAATAAACCAACACAGAACTGGTGTCATTAGCCGCTATACGCTGCGGGATTTACTGAGGAGAGGATCCGAGCACTTATGGACTGAAATGTTCCACGAGCAATGAGGATAATCTGTCTACTAACTAACTAAAGAAGTAGAAAAACGAGTTTTTCTGACTCGTCGTTATAACATTATTACCGTCGCATTCTCCCACAGTTGCCAATCACTCTACCCAAGCTGGTCTGGCAATGAACCACAATTCAGAAGGACTTATTTGGAGAGAAAAAAAAGGGAACACAGAGCGACGGCATCTCCCCAGAATTTTCGTGTCAATCCCCAAACCCTAGACACACACTGGTGATCGTTATGTCAACTCTACCGCCTCGGCCAGGACGCAGTGGGACTCAGAAAGGCAAACACGCAGACCTGCGAGCATACAGCCAAATTGTTGGAAGCTAACTGTTCAAAGCAAATACATTAAACTTGTCAGCGGCGCTCATATTTCTTCAGCACACGAAACTCTCGGGGTCTTTCTCTCTCCCCTTACACCTGCCACCCTCCGTGCATTTTACCGCTGCCTTTCCATCTTAGCAGATAATCTACATCCGATCAGAGGCGGAGAAACATGAGGGTTCACCCCCCCCCCCCCACCTCCCAACTTGAGAGTTGAGGAGGAAAGGGGGGGGGGTGTCAAGGAGGTTAATGTCCCAAATGCATTTGTACCTTGGTATACGTACGTAAACCATTCCTGGTCCTTAAACGTATACCAGACAGGATGTATATTAAATTGGACGCATACCAAACTTTACGTATGCCAAACAGTACGTATACCAAATCGGACTTATACCAAACAGTACGTATACCAAACAAGACGTATACCCAACAGGACGTATACCAAACAGGACGCATACCAAACGATGATTTTTATAAGGAATAAAGGGTGAATGATTAATCTGATCCAATTAAAAAATATTTACTGTTACTGGCATATTGTACATAGGTGGAGAGGTATAAAATAATGTATATGTTGCATAATACGAATAATGAAAATTTAACCTTACTTTACCTTTCTGAAAACGAACGAACGCACGAACAAACACTTTTTTTTCAAAGGGTTAAGAAATGGGCACGCAGGCCCTTCCAACATTCTGCCCTTCTAGTCTCCCTTCTTTCAGACATCATTTCATTCATACATTAGATCATACAGGAGAAGAGTCAAGTGCCTACTGGGGTAGCACTGACTGAGAAAGGAGGGGTAGCACTGACTGAGAAAGGAGGGGTAGCACTGACTGAGAAAGGAGGGGTAGCACTGACTGAGAAAGGAGGGGTAGCACTGACTGAGAAAGGAGGGGTAGCACTGACTGAGAAAGGAGGGGTAGCACTGACTGAGAAAGGAGGGGTAGCACTGACTGAGAAAGGAGAGGCAGGGAGAGATGTACTTGTTTAGAGGAAGAGTCGCCTCCCAATAAAACTTGCGAAATTTGACAAAGCTATTGCGGCCAAACAATTTCTTGAGGCCTCAGAGATGTGGTTTTACAGAAGAATGCTTAGAATACTTTGGACAGCCAAAAAGAGCAACCAAGAGGTTTTGAAAGAGGTGGGAGACCGAAGACAGCTTATCACAGACATCGGAAGGAGACAGTCATCATTTTTCGGCCATGTTATGAGTAGAGGGAAGATAGAACATGTTGTGACCACTGGAAAGATCTGTGGAAGGAGGGATAGAGGAAGACAACGAGAGAAGATTCTTGACAGTCTTGTTGCATGACATGGAGGTGTGTCAGCACACGAACTGATACATGCTGCAGGAGATCGTGGATTATAGAGAGGCATGATCGCCCACGCCAGTCGGTAAGGCACCTGTTGGTGATGATGATGATTACGGCATGTTTGGGCTTTGCTGGCGTGACACTTCTCTGCACAGTCATTGACATCTTTCCGTGGCTTCGTCTCCGGAGAGGGAAACAGAGGCAGCGCGCGGTGTCGTGACTAATTTTCATTCATGCAAGTTCTAGCAACATAGGTCGTATACCAATCATAAGACTTCGCGTCTAAACAGGACATACCAGATTAAACGTACAGAATAATATATAGGTCGAGCCCTATATGCCCAATGCACCTGAAGATGCGAAAAAGGGTCCTGTAATTTACTAAGCGACACTCAGTGGGTGATGTACTCAGCATCAGGCCGTCCGCCTTTACTTCCTAGGACTTTACCTGGTACCCCCTACAAGGATGGGTCGACCTGGGAGCCAAGGTCTTTTTTTCCCTAACAAATCTGTCTCCGTTCGGATTCGAACCCACGATCGACAAATCTGTAGGCGAGCGTCTATCCGCTACACCACAGGACTCCTATTATTACTATTATTATCATAATTGTCATCATTTAAGCACCTTCAGATATCCATGTTTTCTTTGAGCCGGCGCCTCTGACACAGATCAAATCTCTTGAGAATGAACATAAGAATCTTAACTCAGCGTTTTTATTTTGCAGACTATCGAGTCAGGTTGTCAATGTGGTATTCTTTTCATCTTCGCTTGATCTCACATCAACCCCCCTCATTCTTTCTTCATCAAATGCTAATTCGCTCAACCTGAATTAAAGGGTGTCTTTTTTTGTCCAGCAACATCTTTTCTTATACAATTTGTTATAAACCAGGCGTTTCTTCTGTCAGCGAATAAAATTCTATGTTGTTGAGAAATCTGCAGCTTATGTCTGCGGTTGTATTTGGTCGTTGACGGGTGTTCACAATTCTAACAAGGCTTTTTGACTTTCAAGCCGATAAAAGGCAAGAGGTTTTAGCCATTGATGCGTTGGGATTTGCTTTCTAAGAGCGTGTAAAATGGAAGATTTGTCCCGTTGCTGCGATTAGATAAGTGAGTTGGCAAGCAGTCTGCAAGTCGGTGGTGAAATGTTTGAACTCCAAGAGACGATGTACGAAACAAGCTCAAATTAGGGCAGTTCTGTCTGAGAGAGAGTCCTTAGCAAAGCAAAGATTGGTAAATATGGCCTGCAGGTTAAAACTCGCTAGGCGAGCAATACGTTTAAAAAAATTTTTTTTTCAATTAAAACGCCATCCAAAAATTTGATAATCTTAACACTGATAACGAGAAATTGTTGTGAAGTCTTTGATCCTTCTAGTGATGTTTATGTTTATTCGACGGATCAACATCAGGGCACACGGGTGTAACCCATATGTGCTCTGTTCTTCTTCTAACTCCAGACTGAGTCTGAAGAATCTCAGCGCAGTGCACAAACTCTGTAGCACCGGCGAGGACCTTGAAATACTTTAGGTAGATTTTTCAACTCCAAATTTTGCCTGGGCAGCGCCTTTAGGCTACTCTTTTCGATTTCCAACTGCCAATGGATTTTTTTACGGGCGCAACAATGCACACGGGCGTCCGGGTTTACTACCTAGAGACTGGGTGAAATTACTAGAAGTCCAAGTCCACGTGAAAACAAAATCACAGCCCTCACCGGGGCTTGAACCCGGGACCTCTAGCACTCGAGGCGGACACAATTCCTCGAGACCACGTAGCCCCCTCCGTATTTTTTAAAGAACGTTTAAAACAAGGAACTGACTAATTTTCGTTCAGCCACCCATTCAGTTAACCAACCACTCATTCACATTTTACCCGATACTTAAAGTGAAACAAGTTTTACAGTCAAACTCAAACATTACGAGACAGACTCTGCCGGCAGACTTTGATCATAAAATGAAAGTGGACGAAAGTTCTTTTTCTCCTAATAGACATACTTAGGAATATATAGAACCGCTTCAGGGGTGAATGTGTCTGGCCAGATGCGTAGCAAAGGATTATAATGTTGGATTATACCATAAAATATCGTGTTAGGAGAACATCTTTATGTTATATTTAAATGATTCTTTGTCTGTCTGGCCTGCGAACAAGTTATTGCTATTCTAAACTTAGTCGGCGACTGAAAGAAAAACGGCCTGATTTTGAACATGCGGGTGTGCCGAGATACGAAAAAGCAGATGCTTCTCTATTTGTAAGAAGAGGCAACCGGCGCGACCAGCCATTATTACGCCAATGGAGCACAGGTCCTCCCATCTGGTATAACCATTTCAGGTGCCCTAGTTATAATTTCTTAGGAGGTTGAATGGGGTATTGTGGAATTATCCAGTTTGTAATAAACTTTAAATGTTAGCATGTCAAACTTTCAAGGGGCATCCCGGAGGGGATAATCTGCACCCACTGACGCACCAACAGTGTGCGAATTCTTTGCTGGCTGCTGAGACAAGGGACAGGGCACATATTGAAATGCCCCAAACATGGTGATGTCAGCTATTATTTTTTTTTCCATTTGTTTTTTAATTAACGGCATTTATTGGTGGGTGGGGCAGACATGTTGGCAACCACAGCGAGCCCTCTCATGTGGGTATAATGAAAGCACAATTAGAGGTCGACTATACAAGCGATGGATAGATGGAATATCCGAGGCCAGGTATTTTAATTTTAGACGACTAAATCTCGTAGGCTTCGAGATTTCCTAGGAAACTCTTATTGATTTTCCTGGGTAGTACCATATTATAGAGGGTTAGCGTTAAGGCTAGTGATAAATGAATAGCGACCACTAACTAAACCTATCCATAACCTCCTTTTGCTATGGCAAGTTCTGCGGATTTCCCTACCAAATCGCGAAGCAGGCGAGATGAGATGATCTAAAATTAAAGTACCCGAGGCCGTAAACAATAGCAGTTACGGAGCACAAACCAAGACTGGTACTTGAAATACCAGTGAAACAATTATAAAATACATTTTATTATATATAAAATACTTTTGGCAAAATTTTAACTCAAAATTTTGCCCGTGGCAGCGCCGTTCTGCAACTCTTTTCGACTTCCAACTGCCAAAAAAAATTTTACGTGCGCACCAATGCACACGGGCGTCCGATCTCACTACCCAGAGACCATGCGTCACCCATGTTCTGAAGCAATTTTAACACAATCTCTATGTATATTTCCAGCGCACACAAAAACCTTTTAAGTCGGGCGATTTTTTAAAACAAATACACAAAGACGGTGGAGATATTTGTTTTAATACGTCATTCATCTACAGACGTTTTTTTTTCGTAGTGAACAAGCGGATGTGTCTAATGGTGTGAAAATTTCGGTTAGATCCTTTGGCACAACTGGTATTTTTTTTTTTTTTTTTTTAGCTAAGGCATAATGTACCCGCTTCGTAATTCTGAAATTTAATTACTGACTTAGTCTAACCGTGGTCTAGTGGATTGACGCTTGCCTGCGGCTCGGAATGTCATGGGTTCCGTTACTGTGGATCTGGCCCAGGGGAGCCACATTGCAAGAGAAGCTATAGGGGACCGGTGGCGACAATCCTATTTGTGACCAGACGGGACTCAATGTTTAGTATGACTGATGTCGAACGCCAGTTGGTTTTTTCCTCTTCCTCCTCCTCCTCCTCCTCCTCCTCCTCCTCCTCCTCCTCCTCCTCCTCCTCCTCCTCCTCCTCCTCCTCCTCCTCCTCCTCCTCCTCCTTCTTCTTCTTCTTCTTCTTCTTCTTCTTCTTCTTCTTCTTCTTCTTCTTCTTCTTCTTCTTCTTCTCCTTCTTCTTCTTCTTCTTCTTCTTCTTCTTCTTCTTCTTCTTCTTCTTCTTCTTCTTCTTCTTCTTCTTCTTCTTCTTCTGAGTTCGACATCAGTCATACTAAACATTGAGTCCCGTCTGGTCACAAACAGGATTGTCGCCACCGGTCCCCGGCGAGCTGCTATTATCAGGTCTACACTGAGTTTAAAAAATCTTATGGCCTTTGACAGAAAAAAGTACCTTAACCATCAACGCCGACACCAAAAAAAAAAAGAGTAGAAGAGCAGCTCCCTTACACATTTTTCTATTGGTCGTGGTCGAGATCTTCGAGGTGCTAAGTCTCGTTCAAGTGCATAACAATAACAAACAAAATTAGGTTCTTTGGTAATATCTCCTTCTAGATGACATAGGACAGTCCAACATTTTAGACGGTGGTAAGACTGGGTTTCCCGGCTTTCTGATGCTTTTAAAGACCCCAAAACATCTTGAACTGGTCCTAATCCCAACCCACCTACGTCCCACGAGAGAGTGAGACCTAGGTCCCACGATTGCATGCAGCCTATCTACCACCCCCTGAAATTATTTTGTCCCACGCGGGGATTACTAGTTGTATAATTACCGCTACTATTATTATTAATACTGTTGGTATTGGGTGCTTTCCTTATATCCTACCCTAAACAGTAAAAGTAAAGATCCCTTTTTACGCCTTTGGGCACATCGGGCATATGGGAAGAGCCTCCCATATTTTTACAGACCAATTGGCATTAGTTAGGTAATATAGTTAGCATTTAGCCGGCTTTCTTTACTTCCCCAGGACATCCATCCTTGTACTCGTTTTAGGCTGGGTCGAACAGCGACACTCCTTACTTTAATAAAAAAAAAATTCACGCAGCCAGCTGCGGGTTTCGATCGCGGTAGAAGAAAAGGGAGGGGTGCGGGGTTGGGGAGGAGGGGTCGTTGCTTAACTTCCTTGACAATTTTTCAGGGGACTCAGCGCCCTTTAAGATGTGAAAGCGTGTAGGGGGTGGGGCGTGGTTCCTCCCTCTTCCCACCCCCCCCCCCCCACCCCTCGCCCTTTGTCCCAAAACAGATAATAAAACGAGTCCTTTATCGCCGCACGTTCTGCCATCCAGGAACTAACATCCAAGAACTAACATCCAGGAACTAACATCCAGGAACTGACATCCAAGAACCAACTCCAGGTTGAGAAACTGGGACACGCTAGGTCAGAGGCTCTCAACCTTCCTAATGCCGCCACCCTTTGTTACAGTTCCCTCATGTTGTAGCAACCATTTAATACAGTTCCCTCATGTTTTAGCAACCATTTAATACAGTTCTTTCAGTTGTAGCAACCATTTAATACAGTTCCTTCAGTTGTAGCAACCATTTAATACAGTTCCTTCAGGTTGTAGCAAAAATTTAATACAGTTCCTTCAGGTTGTAGCAACCATTTAATACAGTATCTTCAGGTTGTAGCAACCATTTAATACAGTTCCCTCATGTTGTGGCGACCATTTAATACAGTTCCCTCATGTTGTAGCGACCATTTAATACAGTTCCCTCATGTTGTGGCGACCCTTTGATACAGTTCCCTCATGTTGTAGCGACCATTTAATACAGCTCCCTCATGTTGTAGCGACCATTTAATACAGCTCCCTCATGTTGTAGCGACCATTTAATACAGCTCCCTCATGTTGTAGCGACCATTTAATACAGCTCCCTCATGTTGTGGCGACCATTTAATACAGCTCCCTCATGTTGTGGCGACCATTTAATACAGCTCCCTCATGTTGTGGCGACCATTTAATACAGCTCCCTCATGTTGTAGCGACCATTTAATACAGCTCCCTCATGTTGTAGCGACCATTTAATACAGCTCCCTCATGTTGTAGCGACCATTTAATACAGCTCCCTCATGTTGTAGCGACCATTTAATACAGCTCCCTCATGTTGTGGAGACCATTAATACAGTTGCCTCATGTTGTAGCGACCATTTAATACAGTTCCCTCATGTTGTGGAGACCATTAATACAGTTCCCTCATGTTGTGGAGACCATTAATACAGTTGCCTCATGTTGTGGCGACCATTCAATACAGTTCCCTCATGTTGTGGAGACCATTAATACAGTTCCCTCATGTTGTGGAGACCATTAATACAGTTCCCTCATGTTGTGGAGACCATTAATACAGTTCCCTCATGTTGTGGAGACCATTAATACAGTTCCCTCATGTTGTGGAGACCATTAATACAGTTCCCTCATGTTGTGGAGACCATTAATACAGTTCCCTCATGTTGTGGAGACCATTAATACAGTTGCCTCATGTTGTGGCGACCATTCAATACAGTTCCCTCATGTTGTGGCGACCCACAAGCAATTATGTTCCTTCATAACTTCAATGAATATGTGTTTTCTGATGGTCTTAGGCGACCCATGAGAAAGCATCGTTCGACCCACACAATGATTGCGACCCATAGGTTAAGAGCCACTGGCGCAGACGATCAGCCACGAAAACACGAAATTCAACAGCAAAAGTATGTATGTATGTTAGTTGCTTATCCATTACAGGACGGTGCAGAACCAACGTATGCATTTTTTATCTGTTGTGGTTTATCTAGGTAATTTTACGTCCAGCAGTTTGCCATTGCAATCTGGAAGGTCGGCTTCTCGATACCACTGTGGAAACCAACGCAAGGCGCAGAGACCGCACCTGGGATCGAACCCGGCACCCCGGCATTACGAATCGCGTTCGCAACGCTTAAGCTACAGACGCCGACAAAAGTACACATTCTAAACGCAGTCAGCCACCCCGCCATGTTCGTGCAACAACAATTTGGACAATGACTGTACAAGATCATTCTTTTACAGTCACCTGATTAAACACCTGTACTACGACAAAGGTAAAGTTGATCTACAGGTAACATCAAATGAATCAGCCGTTTTGGCTTTGTAGTCGACCTAACAGCCCTCAAAGAGACACACATACGACTCTGATAGACATACTGTGAGGTCTTCGGTCCGAGAATTTGCGTTTCAAGAAAAACATGTGGATTGGTGCTTTAAAAACAAACAAAGGCGACCTTAATAAAAGCCTATGAAAAAAAAAAAGGCGGTTTCATCAGATTTAACACTGTATTTATTTTGGCGTAAGACAAGGGCTGGCGTTGACAGAATTAAAACTATATTGTCGAGTTTCTGTTTAAAATACCGTCACCATCAAATAGAGAGGACAAAACAGAGAGGAGGCAGGCAAGAAGAGGGACTTAACGACATGATGAAAGACAAACTTGCATATGGACAGGCGAGAATGAGAATGTAGGGCCGCAAGGCAAGTGATGTCGCCACGGACTGTGCAGGTTATAATGTTTAATTCTGCCCATAACAGAAAAAGACATTCACCTTACGGAAGGGGGGGGGGGGGTCGAACCCATGTCTCCCACTTAAGAGCCTGTCGTTAAAACTGCTCGGCCAGCCGCTGCTCCTCCAGGGCAAACAAGCGTCCTGTTTCAAGGATATGCAACTATCTTTTTATTCAGACCCCCCCCCCCTTTTTTTTTTTCTCCTACCACCCCTTTAATCCTACACAATTTGGGAACCCGGAACCCACAAGGGAAACAGACAGCTTTAAAACCCAAACTTCCTGTGAGAGTTCCGGGACCCCAGTGTGGGGGAAAACAAGAATCAGGTTAGTTGCGTATCCTTTACAGGGCGTTGCAGAACCAACCCCAATAGCCCCTTGGGTTTTGTGTGGTTTTTCTAGGCAAATTTACGTCCAGTAGTTTGCCATTTCTTTCTGGACTGTCGGATCTCTTAATACCACTGTCGAAACCAACGCAAGGCGCATGGCCCGCAGTTGGGATCGAACCCGGCATCCCGGCATTACGAAGCGTTCGCATAGACTTAGCCACAGAGCCGGCAAAACAAGAATAGACCCACTGTTTCCCCATAAACTGGAGCATATCGTAAGAGTCGACTCATTGGAAACATCATTCGAAGTCGGAGCATATCTGCTTGAGATGCAAGAAACCAAGTGTCTGTATACAAAACAAAAGCTAGATCTGTAAAACAGAAGCGCACTGAAAACTCAGGTTCTGGAACAACAATGACGTCCGAAGGTGGACGAACACCCAGAACGTTCCCCTGGAGTTAACAGAAGATTAAAAAAAAACGAAACTCGAACAACAATTTTTTTTTAAATAACTAAAATGTGTGTGTTTTTTTTTTTTTTTACATGTATAGTTATCCAATAGCACTTTATTACTAAAGAAACGCATAGTTACTTAACGGCGCTGCCCGGGCAAAATTTGAAGTTAAAAATCTACTCAAAAGTATTTCAGGAACCTGTGCACAGTGCTGAGCTTCTTCGGACTCAGACTTGAGTTAGAAGAAGAACGGAGCACTTATGGGTTACTAACCGTGTGCCACGATGTTGATCCAGTGTTCAAACCTTGAATCTATTTTTGAAAAGCATATAGCCACTAAACCAGTAATGCTGACGCATTTCCCTAATTTGAATTTTTTTTTAAAGGAAACACCTGATAGTAAAAACAAAACAGAGACTTGTGAGACGGGTATCTGGCGAGTCGCTAGGGTAAGAAGGAGGAACATGACATCAAAGAATGGAAGGTCACATCTTCCATTGTTTGTCCATGGCTCGGGTTTCCAGCGTCGCTCACCGAAAATAAACAGAGAAAATGAAAGCTAAGACCTTTCACATACCGAGCTACGTGAGATTTGAGTCTACCCGATCGTTCCGGCTGGGAGAGGGGCGTCAGGAGATTGTGGGTACATAGGATCCTAGATGTGGTTGTCGTTGGTAGGGCGTGGTTGTTGTGGTGGTAGTAGGGGGTGACTGTAGATCTCGTTGTCATAGTTAAGGTTGTCGGTATATAGGATCGTAGATAAAGTAAAGTCGGGAGATGTGAACCTGCTTCATTGCACACGGTTATAAACCATAAGTGCTCTGCCACCGGTACGGACAGCTGATAAGAATTATACGCCTGTGTCGCCGTTCGCACGTAGCTCTGTAGCTACAGTGACGTTCTTCCATTTACCCCAAAGTGTCAACACTGGTACCCATTTCCTAGAGGCTAGGTGAACCCCAAGAACCGCCCGGTTTCGAACACCGACCGTGGGCTGCAGCGAGTCGCAGCTGGATTTGAAAGCGAGCCTCTTATTGACTGCGCTAACGCGTTAGTGGTCAAGACAATGCCAGCACTAAGAAACCTCTTATACAAAGCATGTTTATTCCAACTCTGTGCTACCAGTTCCAGACGTGTGGACACTCAAAATAAATGAAAAAAGAAACTTGGTAACCATATAACTGACTTGCCAGAGAAGGCTGCAGGAGTTACCAGAAGAGATAAAATCAAGAATGAAGTCATAAGAGAAGTGGTCGGCACAGCGCCAATTCTAACTTACATACAAAGACATTAATCAAATTGTTTGCCCTCTTAGAGAGAATCGGCGTAATGCTGACCACATTACCCACCCAGTTCCGATTGGTCTGTAAAATATATGGGTGCTCTTCCCATATGCCTGATGCATCTAAAGGCGTGAAAATGGATCTTTACTTTACTTTTACTTACTTAGAATACCTTGTGACCTCATTCCATACAGTAAGTAACGTTCAGGATCCTTTTCTGCGCCTTCAGGCACATTAGGCATATAAGGCTAGACTTATATTTTATAGACCAGTCGGCACTGCGTTGGTGATGTGCTTAGCACCACGCCGGCCGCCTTTACTTCGCAGAATTGTACCTAGCACTCATTCAAGTTTGCTTCGACCTGAGAGCCAAGGTAGTTTTTGAAAAAAGTCCACCACAGCACGATCTGAACCCAAAACTTTCCTACCCGTGCCTAACTGTTCACGACGGGAGCTCTCCACACCAGACAGGGCATACACCACAAGAGGAGATGGACACAAGGAAGAGATAGACCAAGAACAAGATGGAAAGATAGCTTCAGAGAAACTCTACAAAAGTAAGATTGGTCTATGGTCGAGGCAGCCAGAAAAGCCAAAAGCAGAACGTTATATCTCCTTCGACACTTGAATCGATAAAGAAGAAGTGAAGAAGACGACAAATTATCTTCTTCTTCTTCTTCTTCTTCTTCTTCTTCTTCTTCTTTTTCCTTTTCCTTTTCCTTTTCCTTTTTCTTCTTCTTTTTCTTCTTCTTCTTCTTCTTCTTCTTCTTCTTCTTCTTTTTCTTTTTCTTTTCCTTTTTCTGCTTTTTCTTTTTCTTTTTCTTCTTCTTATTCTTCTTCTTCTTCTTCTTCTTCTTCTTCTTCTCTTCTTCTTCTTCTTCTTCTTCTTCTTCTTCTTCTTCTTCTTCTTCTTCTTCTTCTTCATTCCGACCCCTTGAGGTTAATTGCTGCAGATATTTCCGCCTTGATTTATCTCTCTTGTTGGCCTTTTCTTTTTTTCCAGTTAGTGACACCAAGTGTGTGTATTGGTCTGTCTGATATTATTTCTCCATCAACGCTAATTTTGTTTTGTCTTGTAAACTTTGCGGATACATTTAGGGATATCTTGAATTGTTTTCGGGCGCCGAGATTCACTCTGATATTAGGATGTGTCCGCAACTACAACAAAATGAGGTTGTATGGCAACCTGTGGAAGGAGGGATAGAGGACGACAACGAGAGAAGATGTTTGACAGCCTTGTTGCATGGCATGGAGGTGTGTTGGCACACGAACTGATACATGCTGCAGGAGATCGCAGTGTAGAGTGGCGTGATCGCCCATGCCAGTCGGCAAGGCACCTGATGATGATGACGGCAACCTTTTATTTTTGCTCGGTGTGCTATAGCCCTTGTGTTGTCCTGGTTCCAAACGCCACAGAGAGCCACGCTGCCGAAATATAATGAACACAGAACAAGAGGAAGACCACGCGAGGAATGGAACGACATCATCAGAAGCAACCTAACAGAAATTAACACCGACTTGTAAAATCCATTTGTAAAGGCAAACAAACAATCCTTACACCTACCCCCAACATCTGGCTGAGGTAATTGGTTGAAGAGAAGAAGAAGAAGTTCTGTAGCCATAGGAACAGCCGACGACAACGAAAAAGAAAGAAACAACGCCACTGCAGCAACGGAAGGCAACTGCTCAACTACACGACCACCATTTCTTTTTACCTGCCACATCCCGCCCTTGACTTTAAAATCTTTGCCTGAAGTACTTACAAAATTAAACAACTTCAGTTATATCTAAAGCCTGGCCTATTCATCGTACACCTTAATTATTCAACAGCGAAGAACTTTTCCAAGGTAGTCGGTTTCAATTAAACCAATCAGCTACGTGCGAATTTTGTCATTGAAATAACACAAAGTGGGACAGTTCGGAGCAGTGATGCCACATTGGATGTTTTACATCCAGATTTTGATGTTTTTCCTTGCATTTAGATGGCGTTTTTGACATTTAGATGGTAGATGTTTCTCTAGATGTTTTTACTTTAGAGTGAATTTATCAAATCTAACATAAGAAACAGGATGAAATTTGACCTCTTAAATGCTATCTTGACAATAAAATTCGGCCTGATAAGAGTAAGAAAAGGCTGTTCCGCTTATCAGCTCCCTGATTGGGTATTAAAAGAAATTGGAACAGCTAAAGCATACCAGAGTCATTTTGGATCTTAAGCTTCAACTTCATCATCCAAGCTATGTTTATCCTGTGTATCTTGTGAGGCAGACTTCAGCGAAGATGAGGACATGATTCTAAAGGGTAAGTCATATCAATTGCTATGTAATTTATGACTCTTTCCATTTGGATTTTTTTCTAGATGTTTTCCACGCAAATTCAAATGTTTTTAGGTATTTTTTGACTCCGTTTTGGATGTTTTTTGTCTAGGAAAAGTGGAAACACTGGTTCGGAGCTGTTCTTGGAGTGTTTAAAAGAAAAATCTGAAAAAGAAGACGTTTCTCCAACTTCCGGATGAGATTTCCTGATGTACTTGGGGATTTTCTCTTTCTGTGGTGGATGTTGACCGCATACAACAAATTTGTTAAGTGTGTGTGGGGGGGGGGGGGGAGACAGCAGCTGTTTTATTAATCGTATAACCTCTCAAAAGCTGACTGGTCTAAAAACAGCACTCAGCTAGCGCTACAGACTAAAACCTTGATATACGTTCGCTTTAGTATACGTACAACTTGGTATAGGTCCTGTTTAGACGCGCAAACACTTCTACTTGGTATACGACACTTTTTTAATACGATCCGCGCGATAGAACTTGTAAAAATTCACATAGGCAGATAGACTAACCAACAAAAAGTCAGAGAGAGACAAAGAAAAAGAGAGAGCGAGAGAGAGAGAGAGAGAGAGAGAGAGAGAGAGAGAGAGAGAGAGATGAAGACAAAGAGACAGACACCCGGGAGAAGCCAGAAACACAAGGGTCAACACTAAAATAAGCCAAATAAAGAAACAGAAAAACCTATTATCACAGCGTGTAAGGAAACACACGGAACCCAGACTCAAACAAAAGCCCCACACAGACTTCCTACCACTTGCCACAATGTGTAATAATTTGCCAACAACTTTAGCATCCCTTCACCGCTGTTTATCAGTCTACACTCTACAGACTCTCCAGCCATCATTTTTACTCCAATTCAGGGCTGCCGAAACTATTTTAGGAATAGTACCAACTATTTTTAAAAACGTACCAAATCACATCAAAAGGTACAAAATTGTTTATTTTAAATTTAAAACAATTAAAACTTTTTCAAACGCGCGCAGCACGCGCGCACACATACATATATAGACACACACACATATATATATATACATATATATATTTATATTACTGGCTTTGCATGTTTGATCAGAATTAAAATAGTTTATCCATTATAACATTGCGGTTTAATTTCCCCAGCCCCCCCCCCCGCCCCCGCTCAGTTTGTTTGCTATAAAGCTGTTTTGTCGGTTTCCACTTGGTACACTTAGTGTCCTGGAGCAATAACTTTGACTTCATCAATGTCCAGAAATCAATAACTTTGACATCATTGATGTCCTGAAGCAATAACTTTGTACTGGGCCAATAACTTTGACATCATCAATCTTTCTATTGTTGAACTCATCAAAGAAGAGGAATGTTTAATCTAACATTGTTAAACAGGTGGGCAACTTTCTGGAACTGCAGAGGAAAGAGATAATGCTAAAGCGGTAGATATAAATGTTGATACTAATCAAAAGCGGTTTTCTTCTCCATTGCTTCTTCTACAATTGTAAACAAGTTTTGATGTGTTCTTCTAGCATTATGTGGTTGTTCTTCTACTTTGAGTTCCATCAATTCTTTATTTATATGTTTATAATGTTCTTCTTTAAAAATGTTCACAACCAGTGGCATAATAGTCGGTTTTCCTTCAGCAACACATCCCAGATCCAGGGAATATTTTAAATATTGATGCAAAACTTCTAAAACACACCAAAAACAAAAGCCGTGGCTCCAAAATTACAGTTTTGTTCTGCAAGGGTCGCGTTAAACCAAATTTGTAAGAAAAGTACCAACTTGAACAGCCCTGCTGCCGGTCCCCTGCAGAACTGTTGTTACGCCAAACACCCGCTTGTTTCACCGTCTTAGCGAACGGCTAATATTTGGTCGACCATTACCATGGACCGGTTCGCTTTTTCCCCCCTTGCCAATCCATTCCTTGCTGGTGTTTTGCCAGTTTTTACTGTTGGAAGAACAAACAGTCCGTTCAATAGAAATGTCCTTAATGCTTGAACGTGGAACTAGGCTGCCCTGAAGCTACATGAAGTTTGTTGTGTTTTTTTTTTCTCCGGGGGAATATTTTCTTCCTTGCTGGGTTGTTTTCTCTGCATCGAGGCGTTCTTTGTCCAGCTCCCTGTCGGTCTGTCTGTCGGTCTGTACATTTCCTTGGAGGTTTGAACAACAGATCAACATCATGGCACACGGGTAGTAACCCATAAGTGCTCCGTTCTTCTTCTAACCCAAGTCTGAGTCCGAAGAAGCTCAGCACAGTACACATGCTCTGTAGCACCGGCGAGGATCCTAAAATGCTTTGGGTAGATTTGCAACTCCAGATTGTGCCCTGGCAGCGCCGTTAGGCTACTCTTTTCAATTTCCAACTGCCAATTGATTTTTTTAACGTCCGCAACAATACACACGGGCGTCCGATCTCACTACCCAGAAATCAGGGGAATTACGAGAACTCCTAGTCCACGTGAAAAATCCCAGCCCTAACCGGGGATTGAACCCGGAACCTCTAGCATTCGCGGCGGACACCATGCCTCGAGACCACACAGTCCCCCTGTACATTTCCCTTAATCTGTCCATATATGCCCATTTCTCATCTGATCTCATCTCATCTCATCTCATCTCATCTCATCTCATCTCTCTCTCTCTCTCTCTCTCTCTCTCTCTCTCTCTCTCTCTCTCTCTCTCCCCCCCCCCCCCTCTATTTCTGTCTATAATTTTTTTAATTTCCCCTATCTTGTGTTCGAATCAGCAAGGAGGCTTTTTTCTGACTTTTTGTGGTTTACAGCTAGGCTGCGATATCTATTTCAGCTCAAAACTTCCCATTTCAGGACATTTCTAACTAGTCGTTTTTTACGGCATGCTTATAAGGGGAGTTAGTTAGGTATCCTTTACAGGACGTTGTAGAACCAACGCTATACATTTTTTTTTTTTTAGTTTGGCTGATTTGGTTTTTCTAGGCGAATGATTCATTGGGTAGTTTGTTACTGCCCCTGAAAGGTCAGCTCTCGGTGCCACTGTCGATATCAACGCAAGGCGATCTGCTGACAAATCGTCTGCAGCTGGGGCCGAACTATTACGTCATACTGTGTCCTCGGCCCCCTCCCTCTATTTTCATTTTAGGACAACAAAACCCACATGGAGAGTTCAAGAGCTAATAGGAACCCAAAACCCACATGGAGAGTTCAAGACCTAATAGGAACCCAAAACCCACATGGAGAGTTCAAGAGCTAATGGGAACCCAAAACCCACATAAAGAGTTCAAGAGCTAATGAGAACCCAAAACCCACATGGAGAGTTCAAGAGCTAATGGAAACACAAAACCCACATGGATAGTTCAAGAGCTAATGGGAACCCAAAACCCATATAAGAGTTCAAGAGCTAGTGGGAACCCAAAACCCACATAGAGAGTTCAAGAGCTAATGGGACCCCAAAACCCACATGGAGAGTTCAAGAGCTAACGGTGTAGCTGTCTTGGCTACCCCTCCGACTGAAGAATAACAGCTAGATCAGTGGTCAGTCTCCATCTGGTCATCTGGTCACCCATAGTTCCTGACAGTTGGAGTGAGTTGTGTATCCTTTTACTGGAGGTTGACAGTTAAAGTTAGTTGTGTATCCTTTACTGGAGGTTGACAGTTACAGTTAGTTGTGTATCTTTTACTGGAGGTTGACAGTTAAAGTTAGTTGTGTATCCTTTACTGGAGGTTGACAGTTAAAGTTAGTTGTGTATCCTTTACTGGAGGTTGACAGTTAAAGTTAGTTGTGTATCCTTTACTGGAGGTTGACAGTTAAAGTTAGTTGTGTATCCTTTACTGGAGGTTGACAGTTAAAGTTAGTTGTGTATCCTTTACTGGAGGTTGACTGTTAAAGTTAGTTGTGTATCCTTTACTGGAGGTTGACAGTAAAATTAGTTGTGTATCTTTTACTGGAGGTTGACAGTTAAAGTTAGTTGTGTATCCTTTACTGGAGGTTGACAGTTAAAGTTACTTGCGTGTCCTTTACAGGACGTTGAAAGTTAAAGTTAGTTGTGTATCCTCTACTGGATGTTGACAGTTAAAGTTAGTTGTGTATCCTTTACTGGAGGTTGACTGTTAAAGTTAGTTGTGTACCCTTTACTGGAGGTTGACAGTTAAAGTTAGTTGTGTATCCTTTACTGGAGGTGACAGTTAAAGTTAGTTGTGTATCCTTTACTGGAGGTTGACAGTTAAAATTAGTTGTGTATCCTTTACTTGAGGTTGACAGTTAAAGTTAGTTGTGTATCCTTTACTGGAGGTTGACAGTTAAAGTTAGTTGTGTATCCTTTACTGGAGGTTGACAGTTAAAGTTAGTTGTGTATCCTTTACTGGAGGTTGACAGTTAGAGCTAGTTGTGTATCCTTTACTGGAGGTTGACGGTTAAAGTTAGTTGCATATCCTTCACAGGAGGTACACTGTTAAAGTGAGTTGCGTATCCTTTACTGGAGGTTGACTGTTACAGTTAGTTGCGTATTCTTTACTGGAGGTTGACTGTTACAGTTAGTTGCGTATCCTTTACTGGAGGTTGACTGTTACAGTTAGTTGCGTATCCTTTACTGGAGGTTGACTGTTACAGTTAGTTGCGTATCCTTTACTGGAGGTTGACTGTTACAGTTAGTTGCGTATCCTTTACTGGAGGTTGACTGTTACAGTTAGTTGCTTATCCTTTACTGGAGGTTGACTGTTAAAGTTAGTTGCGTATCCCTTAGTGGAGGCTGAAAGTTAAAGTTAGTTGCTTATCCGTTACTGGAGGCTGACAGTTAAAGTTAGTTGCTTATCCGTTACTGGAGGCTGACAGTTAAAGTTAGTTGCTTATCCTTTACTGGAGGCTGACAGTTAAAGTTAGTTGCTTATCCGTTACTGGAGTTTGACAGTTAAAGTTTGTTGCTTATCCGTTACTGGAGGTTGACAGTTAAAGTTTGTTGCTTATCCGTTACTGGAGGTTGACAGTTAAAGTTAGTTGCTTATCCTTTACTAAAGGCTGACAGTTAAAGTTAGTTGCTTATCCTTTACTGGAGGTTGACAGTTAAAGTTTGTTGCGTATCCTTTACTGGAGGTTGACAGTTAAAGTTAGTTGCTTATCCGTTACTGGAGGTTGACAGTTAAAGTTTGTTGCGTATCCTTTACATGAGGTTGACTGTTAAAGTTAGTTGCGTAAACCCTAAAGATCAAGATGATGTTTCATATCCTTAGAAGCTTGTGGCTGCTGTAAATTTCTGAAGTGATTCAAACATATCCCTCAGCGCCCGGGTCTCCAATTGGCTCGCCAGTGGACGACTTTGTCGCTGGTCGAGACAGTATTTGGGTCTGTCTTCTTTGACCGCATTAAACACTGCGGGGGTAGTTTTCATGGCTCTTTGTGGCGTGCAATGATAAGCCATATTATGTGGCGCCATAACCTGGTCACAAATATAACCAAAGGCTCTCCCTTCAGAGATGCTGGTTGAGTGTGACGATTTCTTTGTCCAGCAGAGAACCTACAAACCTGGGATTCAAACCTGGGACGAGCACTAAAGCCTCCCCAAGCACGCTTTCCTAGACAGCCAGGTGTGTGGAAATGTGTAATCGCCCACTCCAACTTGCATAACATTTGGAGATTTTTACACAAACTCACATACATGCACACACACAAACACACACACACGTATATACATACACACATACACACACATAAACACATACACACACACAAACACACACGCATCTACACACATACATACACGCGCACAAACACACACATGCATGAACACACATACATATACACACACAAACCGACACATACATACACACAAATACACATACATAAACGAGACGCACACAAGACACACCAGAAGACTTGTTAATCAACATAGAACTGGTACTATTAGCCATCGGACGTTGGTGTTCATACTGAGGGGAGGATCTGAGCACCTATGGACATGTCTGGAGTGCAATGATGATAACCCAACTAACTAACTAACACACACACAAACAAACAGACACACACACACACCAAATAGCTTCAATTACCACACGTTCATTCACTTCTTCTTTGCTGCATCTAATCTCTATAATTCACCCACTTGCAAATCCTCATACCGACGTTCCCTTCCGTCTCCTTGCTAGTTCCCAACTATGTAATTTCTCAGCAAGAAAGGGACCCCAGTGTGCCTTCTATTCACGGCAAGAGGTCCGTAATCTTGTAAGGGCTTCACCCTCTTTGGCCGATCGTCAGAATGTTTCCTACCGCCCGCGAATCCAAAAGTATAATAATTTCACCCGTCGCGTTAGCCTCAAACAGTTCTTCGTGTCCAGCTTCGGTCGCGACATTTGCCTCCGATTTCTACATGTGGGGGAGAGACCAGGAGCTCACATTTGCCTAACAAAAACAAACACAAAAAAGCACTCCAGAGTCCGAGCTAATCGGCGATTTAGATTATTGTGCAAAAGATGGAATGCAGTTGCAGAAGTGGCCCTAATAACTGGGTCTTCTAACCAAGAAATCGCAGGATAATGACAGCTTGTGCTTACAAATGGGCAAAATTGCAAAGTTCTACTGGAGCGACAACGTATTTTTGTACAACTACAAGTTAAGACGGAAACTTTAGGAACTATTTGCAGTTACGCCTTCCATTAAAAGTTATGAATATGCATAGCTACTTCTCGAAGACGTGGGAATGATGCATTACCATCATCGTGTGACGAACCAGGTGGCATAGAAGATTCTTCTCCCTCAAAAGATCAAAGCGAGTTTGCCGACAAAGAAAACCGGGTCTTTTAATAATTTGTGTTCCAAGTGTCGATTCAGGGATCTCCAAAAGACCTAGTCTGCTCTAACAAGCATGTCGTAAGAAAAAAGGCGTTTCATTAGTGTGCATCTGCCTAAAAGGCGAGGAATCAACAGTCTGCATGCAAATAAACCAGATCTGTAAAATAAATGTGCACTCAAAACTCAGATTCTGGAACAATAAAGTCCAGAAGTGGACGAACAGCCAGAACTTTACGCTCGCATCTAGAGCTGGGGTTAGCTAGAGAAAAGAAAGCTTTTGCTCCAAAAGTCGTCGTATGGTTCATCTTTAGCTTTTTTTTTTTTTCGCCCTTGTACACAAATCAACATTTATATTATCATTTACTTTTAATGCTAATGTCTGTATTATTTCTTTTTTTTAATGTCATATTCTTTTTCTTCTTCTTCTTCTTCTTCTTCTTCTTCTTCTTCTTCTTTCTTCTTCTTCTTCTTCTTCTTCTTTGCGTTCGGTTTCGTATGCTCTTATGAGACCATCAGGTGGGTTGCCTCTATGAACTTACATGTCGGCAGCAGGTCCTTCATGGTTCCCCATAGCTTGCTCTGCACACTTTGCTCCTGAGGCCAATTGTCTTAGAAGCATTACTCTGCTTAATCCCGGTCTGCCGATGCGCAGAACTACCTACCATCAGTAGTTTGGAGTGGATCCCGTGGAGTCTCATATTCACACATTCATTACTGTTTATTTTAATACGTCTGTCGTGTGTCTGAACAGACGAACGAAGTTCGCTTGTCTGGTCGACCATATAAATTGGTCTTTCATTTGGAAAAGTTCATTGGTGATCCGGGTCCGCCCATCGACTGGCCGGTAGACGGCGTCGTCGCTGACCGGGACAGTATTTGGGTCTGTTTCAGAGCTTCCTGGTTGCGAGCATTGTAAAGCAATTTTATATGGCTCACAAAAACCTGGTTGCATATATTGCCAAGTTGAGTTGAGTTGAATCAAGAATTGAAATCACAGCACTCAGGGCATTCCCATGCATGCTCCGTCTTCATCTTCAGCAGCCAGCGCAGAGTTCTAATACTAATGGTGCCGGTCACAATCTGGTTATATGTCCGTCTTGCCTTTCCTCTGAGTGTAGTGTCAGACCCTCTGGTTACACCCAGGTGGCTCATTCTCTCCAGGCCCTAATAATAATCTTGTTTCTCTACTGATTCTGTTGCTTGTTCCTACAGAATTATAGCCTAAAGCTGTGGAAAGTGACGAAATTTTTTTTCTTCTTCCAAAACAAGTCAAGTAAATGTAAAAAATAACTTCACCGTGTAATAACTCGCACAGACAACAGCGACTGGATTCTAGCCAACATTAAATGCGGAAACGAGAGGGACTATTGTCTTGTTTAAATGCGAAACAATAACAACAATAACAGATAACAATAACCACAATGAATTTTATTGCACAGTTAAATAAGACTTTAGTCCTTTGAGGTCCCCGCCACTGGAATATTATTAAGGGTGGAGGCTTAAAAAAAAGCTTAAGTAAAGTATAGATCCTTTTTCACGCCTTTAGGCGCATCGAGCATATGGAAAGTGCACCCATATTTTTACAGACCAACCAGCACTAGGTGGCTAATGTGGTCAGCATTACGCCGGCCGTCTTTATTTCCCCAGGACATACATCCTGGTACCCATTTTGGGCTGGGTCAACCTGCCACGCCCTATACCATGATAAAATCCACGCAGCCAGAAGTGAGTTTTGATTGCGGTACTTTAGAATTACGAGTCGGACTCGCAACGCTTAAGCCGCGGACGCCGCCTGAAGGAGATTGAGCGTTGTTGAATTGTGCAGTACTACTAATAATAATAACAATTCCTATTAATATCTTTGAATAGCAATATATATATATATATATATATATATATATATATATATATATATATATTATATATATATATAATACTTTTCACACACACAAAAGAAACGCATAGTTATCTGACGGCGCGTTTGTATTAGTCTGGAAAAAAAATATATCGTACTGGGGTATGTGAAAAGCAGACTCAGATGTTGTTTACCGTGTCCAGTGGACATGTGGGCGTGAATTGAGTGGGTTTTTGCAATCGTTACAACGCAGTGGTCAATTGTGTTTGAGACCATATTTGTGAGCATAGCACGAGAAAGCAGCACAATTGGGGTGGGGGGGGGGGGGGACACCAAAACGATCAGTTCATTTTCAAGCAGTCACGAATAGCGCCTCTATGGATAAATGTAAGGAATATTGCTATTGGCCAATTGCAGACAGGATAAAGTCAAAGTCAGGTTGCCATGCATCTCAACTTGAATCAGAGTACCATCAGTCGACTTTGGCACCGGTTCCAAGCCACTAGTTCAGTTGAAGACCGACATTGCAGTGGACAACCCAGCGTGACAACAGCAGAAGAGAATCGCTTTATTCGTCACCTCAGAGTCAGGTTTACAAAGCTTAGTCAACTGCGCATTGCCTCCAGGACGTCACATGTCTGATCAAACTGTTCAGAAAAGACTACATGATGTTGGACTTTGGGCTCGACGACCACACCGAGGGCCTGTCCTTACGCGTCGCCACCGTCAAAATCGACTTCTTTGGGCCAACCAACATCGTCCCTGGGCAGGTAACAATTAGTGGAGACGTGTCTGAGTTCAGTGACGATTGCTTCTATTTGTTGCAGCGTCATGATAGACGGCGTAGGGTCTACCGTAGGTGAAATGAAGGTTTAGCCCAAAAGTGTGTTGATGCAGCTCTGCTGCACGTTGGGGGAGGTGTAATGATATTGGGAATGATCAGTTACAATGAAAGAAGTCATTGGGTGCACATTAAAGAAAACTTGAATGCGCAACGATACGTCCATGAAATTTGTCGGCTTATATCCTTCCATTTTTGGGATGCCAACAGATTTCTTTTTCAGCAGGACAACGACAGACCCCAGTCTGCACAGCTGACCACACAGTTCCTGACTGGCAATAACATTCAACCCTTCCCTGGCCACCGCTGTCTGCAGACATGAGTCCGATTGAGCAATTGTGGGATGAGCTGCAAAGACGTGTTGGTCGCCGAGACGTTGCTCCAGCCAATGGTCGTGATCTGCTCCAGGCACTCCAGGAAAAGTGGGCGTGCATTCTGCATGTCCACATCAGACATCTGATCGCATCCATGCCCAGGAGATGCCAGTCAGTGATCCACGCAAGAGGAGGCTACACACCATACTAACGGGAAAGGCTTACGCTTGAAAACTATCGTGACCCAGATGCAAAAAAGGATGTCAATTCATTGGTGGAACCTCAAGGTATTCTTGTGTGAAATTTGAATAATTTCACTTGATACGTTACAGGTTTCTGAGCTTTTGAACAACAGATCAACATCATGGCCCACGGGTAGTAACCCATAAGTGCCACGTTCTTCTTCTAACTCAAGCACAGTGCACATGCTCCGTAGCACTGGCGAGGATCCTGAAATACTATGGGTAGATTGTTTACTCTAAATTTTGCCCGGGCAGCGCTTTTGGTCTGCTCTTTTCGATCTCCAACTGCCAAGTCATTTTTTACGTTCGCAACAATACTCACGGGCGTCCGATCTGACAACCCAGATACCAAGGGAAGTTACTAGAAGTCCACGTGAATAAATCCCAGCATTTACCGTGGCCTGAATCCGGGACCTCCAGCACACGAGGCGGACGCCATGCCTCGAGACCACGCAGCCCCCTTTACTCCAAGTACTTGGGTACTCTGATAAACTCAGATGGAAGATGTATTAAAGAAGTGAAATGTCGAATAGCTCAAGCTCAGACAGTATTTTAGAAAATGAAGAATATTCTAAGCAGTCTTTCCTTGTCAGTTCAGACAAGAATGAAAATTTTCACAATCTGTATATATCTTATACTGATTTAGGTTAGTTGCGTATCCTTTACAGGACGTTGTAGAACCAACCCCAATCTGGCTGTTGTGTGGTTTTTCTTGGCAACTTTACGTCCAGTAGTTTCTCATTGTGTCTGGACGGTCGGCTTTCTTGATACCACTGACGAAACCAACGCAGCTGAGATCGAACCCGGCATCCCGCCATTACGAAGCGTTGGCATCGACTTAGCCACAGAGCCGACTTTTATACTGATATACGACACTAAATAATGGACAATCGGACGACTAGTGAAAATTTGTTCGGAATCTGCAGAGATGTCGTTTTTAAGACGGATGATGAATTCCCCGGAGATATGAAAAGATGAAAATATTTTGAAAGAAATTGGCTAACGAAGAGAACTGGTTATCTGCACCAGTCTGCTCGCCTTGCTCTTGTGATGAGGAGGAGAAAACGAGTACATCGTGACAGTGGAAAAGTTGGGTGAGACGTTCGAGGCACGGGGCACACAGAGAAAGAAGACGCTAGACAGTTTGATATCAAGGCATGGAAGATCATCTATAAAGGTAAAGTAAAGTCGGGAGATGTGAACCAGCGTCATTGTACATGGTTATAAAAAAATTAGTGCTCTGCCACCAGTACGGACAGCTGATAAGAATTGTCCGCCCGTGTCGCCGTTCGCACCTAACTCTGCAGCTACAGCAACGTTCCTCCATTTACCCCAGAGTGTCAACTCTGGTACCGATTTCCTAGAGGCTGGGTGAACCCCAGGGATCGCCCGGTTTCGAACACCGACCGTGGGCTGCCGCGAGTCACAGCTGGATTTAAAAGCGAGCCTCTTATCGACTGCGCTAACGTGGCCCCAATGACACAGCCGACCGAAATTATAAGAGACAGAAGGTTGTGGATAGACAGGACTACCAACGTCACACGGTATAGTCTAGAAAAATATCATACACACACACGTAAGGACGATTTGATTCGATTTGATTTGATTTGATTCAAGAACCGACATCACAGCACTCGAGGCATTCCCATAAGCGCTCCGTCCCAATCTTCAGCGGCCAGCGAAGAGTTTCAATACTAATGGTGCCAGTAGCTTTCTGATTAAACGTCCGTCTTGCCTTTCCCCTGAGCCTCGAGCATCTGCCAGAACCTCTCGTCACTTCCCGCTGCATCAATCTCACCAGACTGGGGTGATCCATCTGCTTCTCCAAATTGTACACGCTCTCCCACAAGGCACTAACCACTTCTGCCCTATCATGTAGCAGTATTGCACCAAGTTGTGCAGAGCCAGCCAGTCTGTCCGCCTGTTCATTTCCTAACACACCGGCGTTACCCGGTGAAAAAATCCAGACAATAATCCTCACTCGTGTCCTCCGCAGCGAAGAATGCCACTCTGCACGAAGCATACCTGTTCTGATCTTCCTCAGCATGCTTTCTGAATCAGTTACAATCACGGTGTGTGTGTGTGTGCAAGGACGAAAAAACATAAAATGTAATGGACATTTTCCCACGCATTCCTGAGTATTGGGCACATAGGGCTAGACCTATATTTTATAAACCAATCGGTACTTAGTGGGTAATGCGGTCAGCATCCTGCTAAACGCCTTTACTTCCTAAAACTTTACCGGGACCATATTTAAAGCAGGGTGGACCAGGAAGCCGATATTATCCTTGAAAAGTCTTAGATTCAGCTTCATAGCAAACGGGTCACTCCATCTTTGCTCCGCTCCTGTGCCAACGAAAAACACACAGAATGTTTATCACAGTATTAGAATTGTAGTTCATCATTGATGGTAGCAGAAGTCGCCAACAGATCAGCAGTTGCCCACGCGATCAATTTTAATCACATACGGGAACCACAACACTGCACGACAGGTATCGCGCCATTTTCTGAATCTACAATTCACACCAACACTTTGGTCACATCTTTGAAAAGAGATGGGATTTGAACCTACGACTTTTAGATCGGCAGGCGAGCTTCTAGACGTTAAACCAGGGCGGTTCCCGGACAGACATTAGGGCAGACAAAATCTAAAGATCGGAACTGGTCGACAATTCTAGTAACTCTTCGTCAAATGTGACAGACCAACCGACTCAACCCCAGTTCGTTACAGCAGTGAAATAAAACCACGACCCTTGCACCCACACGTGACCCCACCCTGGTCCAATAAACAGGCCACTTTACAGAGAGAGAGAGAGAGAGAGAGAGAGAGAGAGAGAGAGAGAGAGAGAGAGAGAGAGAGAGAGAGAGAGAGAAAGAGAGAGAAACTTGCTTGTATTTACCCATCCCTTTAAAAGCAGGAAATTTTTCCCCGCAACTTTGCTCCTGTAATTCAGTTTTTAACCATTGCCTCGGGGTTCCACTAAGAACCGAGAGAAAACGAATCTTTTCATTGGAGTGCTCGCAATTGATAGATTCCCAGTTCTTCCATTTGCTTTCCTCGCTGCCTCCCTCAGTCTGATATTCCCGCCCCTTT